>PVJL010007934.1:0-72143 GCA_004026885.1 Lyroderma lyra | reverse complement strand
GGGGCGGCCCCACCCCACTCCCACGGCAGCGCTGAGCCCAACCCCGGACCAGGCTGTGCACAGAGGGTAGGTGCACTTGTTGGCTTTCCCTTCCACCCCAAGGGGAGCGCAAAGAGAGCATGTCCCCAGCCCCAAATGCTGCCTCCGGAGCCCTGCTTTGGAGCGCTCCTCCGGCATCTCACGCAGCGGCTGTGTGGCCTTGAGTAGTGGGTTTCCTCTCTGCTCTCAGCCCAACCTCTGTTCCAGCCTTGGCGCTGCTCCTACGGCCAAACAGAGGCGCCAGCCCTCCCCGCCCTGCCCCTCAGAGGCTGCTCCCAGAGGCTCCAGGCCCACGACGGGGTTGCTTGTGGCCATGCTCCATGGCCAGGGGCTCCTGTCAAGCTGGGACACCAGCACCCCTGCCTTCCAGGCCAGCTGGGGCAGGGCACCCGGGGAGGCCAGGATGGTTTCTGGGGGTCCGGCTGCCTTCTTTCATCCTGGGTCTTTCTTGTGCCGTGGAGGCAGACATTTAGATTCAAATCCTGCCTCTGGCATCTATGAAAACATAAAATGTTGAAAACACTTGACCTGCAGTCCCAATTCTAGGATCAATCCTCAGGCGTAAAAGCACCCGGTGGATGGCCATTCCTGGGCGGCTCTTAGAGTGTTGTGGGAGCAGAAACCTTCAAACAGCTGGGGGAACTGGATGAAGAAGCCATGGTGGCGGTCCATGCTACTGGCTACTAGAAAACTACAAAAACAGTAACTTCCCAGGTCGGACAATTAAGTTTGGGAACTCATTCTAGAAAAAGTGCTGCATACCTCATTGCTGAGTATCACTGCGGTCACCTTCGATGTCCCCTCCCCTCCCCCGGGAAGCTGTGCACTAACGCCAGCGCCTAGTCCACCCTTCAGAGCAATTCTGAAACTCTTCCTCTGGAATGGCATCAGAGCTGTGGTCATCCCCAAAAATCTGACAGTTAAGTTTGTGAACTTGTCACTTTGGCAGCCCTGTACAAACAACTCAGTAAGGCGTCATAACCTGGGCAAACTAGTCGGTAACCATCATTTTGCTACCGAATGACCTAGCTCGTCCCTTTCCGAGCTCCGGGGCCCCACCTGGGAAGAGGCAGATGTCTCCCCCTGGCCCCCCCTGTGCCCTGAGTGCCTGGCTTCCCCGTGAGGCTGCTGTGACTCGGGCCTGGGCAGGCTCTCGGGTAAACATGGCTTGTTACGCAGAGGCCCGGAGCTCTGCCCGCAAGGCGCACCTGAGGTGCCCGGAATCCGCAGAAGCGTCCCAAAGTGCTCTGCAAACACAACCAGGAACTGGGGTTAACTTCTGGGCTTCTGTGTTGGGGAGCACAGAGTCCACAGAGCACGGAGAATCTACTGGGGAGCAGGGAGAGAAAGATGAAATGGGGAGAGGGAGGAGAGAGGCCGAAGGAGAGGAAGAGGAGGGGAGCAGGGGTGGGAGGAGGGAGGAAGGAAGGGGGAGACACCCCTCCTCCAGGTTCTGTCCCTGGAGAGCCAGAGACAAGGCACCGACCCAATTCCTGGAGATCAGACAGGAATACAGACACCCAGGGGACACCTTCCAGGAGCGGTGACCCTGACAAGCCCCAGGCTGGACACTGTCACCACAATGGAGACCCACACGACAGAGCTGAGGACCAGGCACTGGACACAGCCTGATGACACTACAGTGGCCCCTGGGCAGGGGGGGGGTGGGGGGGGGGGGGGACTCAGATGACACCCTGCAGCTCGGAAGGAAGGGCAGGCCCCAGCCAACAGCACTGAAACCCAAAATGACGGAGTTTACCTGGAATTGTCTCAGATGACATTTTCTGTCCTCTGGGGACAGAAATGCAGTTCAATGAGAGAAAGGTAAAGTTGCAGTTTGGGGCACACCAGAGTACCCACAGGGCCTGAAAATTCCTACTATATACACAGCCCCCAGATTTGAAAATAATAATACTCAAATGTTTCTGGGTGGAGTGGCCCCAGGCCCCCGCCCCCTCCACCCTCCTTTTGCCCCACATGGAGGTTCTGAACACTGGGCCACACCGGGCTGTGGTGGGAGGGCGGGGTGGCAGCACCCTGACTTGTCACCACAGATCAGAGCAGATCAGGTCCCTCAGGGCCTGTCCCAGGAACAGGGTTTGGTGAGCACATCCATTCAGAACTTCAGGTTGTCTCCACGATGTGAGGAGTAGCACTGGCCCCGCACCCCAAGGCTGTGGGCATCTACCCAAGGTTTCACAGCCTCAGCACGAGGACACTCAGGGACGGGTCCTTATCTAGTGTGGGCACTGTCCTGTGCACTGCACGATGTTCAGCAGTCTCTCTGGCCCCCAGTGCCAGTGGCTTTTGTCGGGACGTCCCAGTTCCTCACCACACGGGCCTCTTCATAGGGCTGATGGACATGGCAGCTGGCTTTCCCCAAAGCAACTGCTTCAAGAGCCAGGAAGAAGCCATCGTGCCTTTTAGAACCTGGAGTGACATGCCATCGCTTCAGCCATTTTCCATCGGTCACACAGACCAACCGTGACAAAGGGGTTACACCATTTTAGAGGCTGGCTCCCCCACCCCTCCAAGCCACCTCCTTCCCCACTGCACACTTTCATGCAACACTCTTCGAACACAGAACTACTACAGTTCCTGGCAGTGCCCATGCAGTGCCCATGCAGTGCCTCTGTGCCTTTGCATATGCTGTTCCCTCTGCCCGGAATGCTGTTCCCTCAGAACGCAGCCTGGCCCAGGTCTACCCATGTTTAAAGACTCACATAATGATTTTATTTGCAGGGAAGCTTCTCGGACCTTAAGGGCCAGGTTCGGTACCTTTCCTTTGCTTATCACTGTCATAGCAAGTAAATGGCCAACAGCAATGGTGATATTAAGTAGCATTTACTGAGCACTTACTATGTTCTAGGCACTGTAATATCTCATCTGTACCTCCCATTGCTTCGTGAGGTGGGCACTGTTTTACAGTTTAGGGAACCGAGGCTCAGAGAAAGTAAGTAGTTTGCCCAAGGTCACACAGCAGTAGACTCCGAAGGTGAACCCGCGCTCACGGCCTCATCCATTGTTAATACCACGCTGGGTGTCTCTCCTAGCCACGGACTACAGAAGGGATGGAGTTTGAATGATTTCTCCCTGGGCACCCGGTGCCTAGTACGTGCCGGGCCCACATCGAGGAGAGAAGGGAAGTCTAAGGAGGAGGAAGGAAGGAAGGAAAATGCAGGAGGGAGAGAAAGGCCTTGAGCTGCGCCGGAGGGACCAGGACTCAGGCGGGATTCTGGGCAGGCAGGCGGGATGCACCCACCTCGGCTCCCAGCCCCAAGGCGCCACCCTGGTGGGTGAGCCCCTCGCCCTGCCTGCGCCACCCCACGCCACCCCTGCAGACTTCGGTAGCACCGGTCCGTAACTTTGAAGTCTACCTAGCCACTTGTCCTTTTAAAGGAGAAATTTAATTAACTCCGAGAAATGTAATTAATGTAATTGTTCATGATAATTCATTGTTTAATAGTCTATTAATAATTATTGGGAATCCTAATGCCCAGTTACAGTCCTGTAATAGGATTGTTAAACACCTGCACGGGATGTACTTCATTCTCAGGAGCCTCCACGTCGCCTCGGTCCTCGGAGCACAGCTCCCGCAACTCAGCCGGCACTGTGCTCAGGTGGAGGCGCTCCGTTCTCCACGTTTCTTTTACTCTGGAGCGGGGCGAGGTGGCCCAGACATCGGCAGGGAGCTTTACGGTGGAAAGAGGAGATGGGGTGCTGCTGCATCAGAGGTGGGAGAAATCCCTGGAGAGGTGCCTTGTGGGCTCCCCCAGGCCAGGGCTGACGCGGCCACACGGCACCTCTGTGACCTGGGACAAGCAGGTTAATAGGCTGCCATTACTGAGCATTTGCCATGCCCATTGCCTGCCTGGATTCTTGATGGTGGGGCCATGTTAGTGATCAAGACACACAAAACGATGCCCTGGAGGGGCTTAAATTCTAGAAGGGAGAATTAGACCATGGATGGATGGATGGATGGATGGAAGGGTGGACAGATGATGGGTGAATGATGGATGGATGAGTGGATGAATGAATTGGATGGATGGATGGATGGATGATGGATAGATGGATGGATGGACAAATAGGTAGATGAGTGGATGGACTGGTGAATAAACAGATGGACAAACAATTCAATAAGTAAATTTAAAAGGTACCCGTGCTCTAAAGAAAATAAAACAAGACATGGTAAGCAAGGCTGGTGAGGGGGCTGCTTTTTAGCTGGACTGGTCAGAAAAGGCTTTTCCAGGACCTGACATTTGCCCTGAGATCTGTATTATGAGAGGAGGACATCAGTCTTACGAAGATCTGGGGGTGAGTATTCCGGGCAGCGGGAAAAGCAAGTGCAAAGGCCCTGGGGTAGGGATAAGCCTGGAGTATGGGAGACGCAAGTAATGTTGGACTGGCCCGGGCACGACTGTGAGGAGAATGCTGAGTGATGAGGTAGGACAGCGGGGTGAGGACTGAGTCATGTGGGACCCTGCAGGTCAGGGGTCAGCGAACTCCAGCCTTGGGGCCCCCTTCAGTTCCCCTCCTCCTGTCCGTATACATGAACTGTTATTGGAACCCAGCCACGCCCACATTCATTTACGAATTTTGGCCATTTTGGTGCTGCAGCAGCAGCCTCGCATGGTTGTAAGAGGGAGCAGGTGCCCACAAAGCTGACGGCGTTTACTCTCCGGCCCTCTGCAGAGGGCTGCCGACCCCTGTGGCAGGCAGAGCATTGGGTTTCCCTGGGACTGCGGTGGGAGGTCTCGTGTCCGGCAATGTCACGATCTAATTTGTGTTTCCAAACGACAGCTGGGCGGAGAGAAGGCGAGGGCGGCAGGCAGGGAGCAGCATTAGGAGAGGCTGGGCCGCTGGGGCTCGGGTGCGGGGGCTCTGCTGTGTGGGAGCCAGGGCCGGGGTGCAGGAGGCCCCGCAGCCTTCCGGGAGAGGCGACGGGAGCTTGGACAAGGAGCCGGGAGGCCACGCAGGGAAGTCGGGACCCGGAGATCGTCTGAAGGTGCCGTTGATGGGACAGGCTGATGGACTGAAATGCCAGGAGTCCCGTCCCCGTTCTGAAACTGCCCCACGTGGGACTCACGTGTGCTGCGACCCCTCCCTGGGCCTCGGTCCCCCATACTGACAATGAGGAGGTGGGACAAGATGAGATCCGCAGCCCCTTCCCACTGGGCCTTCCTGGGGCTCTGGGGCTCCCTGGGAAGCCAAGTCTGGAGCAGCCATTCCAGCCCTCAGTCCAGTGGTGCCTCTCACGGCCACCCAGCTGCCGCAGGGCCAGGGGCGGGGCAGGGCCGGGTGGGGGTGGGGGCTTCCGGAGGGAGCTGAGCAGCAGCGGACCTCACAGGCCCTGCTGGACTTAGCTAGGCAGAGGGGGAGCGGGGGAGAGGGGCACCTCGGGTCAACCCAAAGAAGTGCTGGAGACTCGGGTCCCGGAGTCAAGGAAGGAGGAGGCAGCCGAAGTCCCCCGGACCTCGCAACTCCAAAGACATCCTAGGAGCTGTCATTCATGCATTCCAGAAACATCTGTTGAGAACCTAATGTGGATGCAGCGGTGAGTCAAGCAGACAAAAACCCTTGCCCTTGCGGAAACGACATGCCACAAAAATCTACTGAGCACCTACTGGGTGCCATGACCTGGGTGCTATGGCAGTGAACGTGGGACAGGCCACCTCAAGGAGCTTTCCGTGCTCATGGAGAAACCAGTGCCCTTGACTGTAATTACCCACTTAATGCCTGAGAAGTGGAGCGTGGTGGGTCCAAGGGGCCGTGGGGGCCCAGACACGTGTTTCCCACCCGGTCCCCAGCACCTAGGGACCTTTGGGTCTGTGATCGTTCGTTGTACGTGTCAACTTGGCGAGGCTGCGGTGCCCAGCTGTTCGATCTGACACAAGTCCAGGTGCTGCTGTGAAGGTGTTTTTTGGATGAGATTACCCTTTACATCACTGTACGCTGTGTAAAGCAGACCACCCTCCCTGGTGGCGGTGGGCCTCGGCAGCTGATGGCCTTAATGACAAAGACAGGTTTCCTGGAGGAAGAGCAGTTCTGCCTCAAGAATGCAACAGAGACTGGAGACCCTGCCTGAGTTCCTCACCTCCTGGCCGGCTCTGTGCATTCAGACTCAAGGCTGCAGGGTCGACTCCTCCCTAAGTTTCTGGCCCACGAATTTCAGATTTGCCAGCCCCCTTAATTAGACGAGCCAATTCCTCAAATCTCTCTCTCTCTCTCTCTCCCACCCCCCACCCTGCCTTCTTCACCTGCAGGTGGAGTCTGGATCTGGCATGTGTGTTGCGGTGTGCAGGGTGCAGGGACGGGGCTTGGATCATACAGGGAGAAGTAACGTCCCCACCCTGTGGTCCCCTAGGTCCAGAATGTGGCCCTCTCCCCACCACGACCAGAGGCCACGTGGCAGAATCAGGGCTGAGAGAATCGAGGGGACATAGGATCTACCATGTCCTGAGTACCTACTGTGTGCCGGGGGCTGGCCCATCAGTCTCGGGGCGCCACGTCCGTGAGTCTGCTCACCGAGGTAAGCGCTTCCTCCACCCCACATCCGAAGGAAGCAAACCAGGGCTCCAGACACAGTGTGCCCCCAGAGGTGCCGGAGCTCGAATGGCAGCCTTACTTCTCCCCTTCTCCTTTCGATCCCCTCCATTCTTATTTATTGAGTGCACGAGGGCTAGCGGTCACAAACCCAGCCGTGAATGCCTCTACTGCTCACAGTGCGTGGCTGGGTACTTCCCGGACGGCCCTCGTGCATCATCAACAAGCCAGATGGGGCCCCTGCCCTCTCGGAGTTCCACCAATGCTTGAGCAATGCTGCTGCTCCCCGGGGACACAGGGGTCGTGAGGGGGGACCTGGGAAGACTCTCACTTGCTGGGGGTCAGGGGGGATGGCAGGGGTGTCAGTCACTGCTATCTCAGGGGAGGGCAAGGGGCGGACCCCATGCTGCCTCAGAAGACCATTCGGGGGTGCCAACTGCCTGCCTTCCAGGAGCCCGGGCTGAGCCCCCCTCCCGCCCCCCACAGGCTCCCCCGATACAAGCGTCCAGCACCCCCTAATTCCCACATGGAAGCGAGTCCCGCGGCTGCACCCCCACCCGAAGCACTCAAGTACACGATTTACTTGAAGGAATCATGCTGCCTGCCGGCTGGTCTCAGAGGAGACCCTGCAGGACGGCTCCCGTTCCTTAAGTGACAGTGTCTTCTGCAGACGCTCTGGCCGATCCTCCAGTTGCGCCATCTGTGCTGGGAGGCCTGGGCTCCCCGGCTCGTCCCTGCACGTCCCCGCATGTCCCTGCCTGCAGGGCTCTGGCCGGGTGGCCCTCCCACTCTGACCCCGCAGCTGCAAGGCTGGCCGTGGTTGGAAGTGACTGGACACCTCATTACAGGGCTGTCCTCGCTTTGCTCCCCACAGTGTGAACCTGCCAGCCCCCGCATCGAACCAAGGAACAGAACTCTGCAGTCCCTGTGACCTCAGCCCCTGGGAGCTGTCCAATGTCTCGACCAAATCCTCTAGGCGACACTGAAGGGCCCTCATACCGATTGGTCACGGCGATGGGGAAGATCACCCAGTGCATTCTCACTGAGGCTCGGCTTCGTGCCAGGCACCACTGTCAGCCCCGAGGTCACAGGGAACGAAACACACCGAGTGGCACGGAGCTGATGGGCTGTGGGAGTGGAGACAGACAGCAAACAAGCAAGCAAACCAGTCATTTCAGGTCTTGACGAGGACTCTAGAGAGGAAGAAAAGAGCAGGATGACTTGATAGTGCAACTAGCTGGGGAGGGGGAAGGACAGGACGAGGTAAAAATATCTGAGGGCTTTACGTAAGGCCTCAGCCAGACAGGGATCTTGAGACAAGATATTTAGTTAGACGACGCGGGACCAGCATGTGCAAAGGTCCTGAGGTTCCTGAGGTGGGAATGCTTGAGGGCAATTGGATGTTAAAACGGAACTCCTTTGGTCTCAGTTTGGGGTAAGGCTCAAAGACGATAGATGCCAACCACCTGAATTCCAAGATGAAGTGAGAGCACCCCAGTGGGATTCGTAAGGGAGGTGGTGAGAGCTGACCTCGCGGCCCTGCGCTGATCACCCACATCCTGCCCAAAGGGGGTAAGAAAGGCCACGAAGGGGCGGAGGTGGGGAGGGACGTTTTAGGGAAAACCGCTGGAGTTATGAGAGCTCCCCCTCCCAAGACAGAAGCGTGGGGTGCCTGCCCTTCCCTCAAGCACAGGGTGGGGGGTCTTTAGCAAGACCATGTGGAAAGCTAGATATGTACCCCCTTGGGTGCTTGGATGGTGGGGTACAACAATGACACGGGACCTCAGCACGGAGCAGCCAGAGACATATGACCAAGGTGGGGGACTGGTGCACTACCCCACGAGGCAGCCAAGGAGCTGCAGGTGGGGGTGATTAAACTAACATGAGGTCACTGGGGGGTGTGGTAATCCAATCTGACTGGTGTCCTAATAAGAAGAGGAGTTAGGACACAAGCAGGGACACCAGCAGACACATGCAGCAGAAAGACCCCAGGGGGACACAGAGCGATGCCACCTGCAAAGGCCTCAGGAGACCAACTTGCTGACACCTGGATCCCAGACTTCCAGCGTCCAGACGTGTGAGAGACCAAAGGTCTGTGTCTTACGTCCCCAGCCTGTGGTGTTTTGTCGCAGCAGACTGAGTTGACCAAGACGCTCCCCCAAGTTCTGCAAATCCGCGGCCGGAAGAAGGGCAGGGGCCTAAGTGCCAAGCCGGATCGGCCGAGGTCCTATGTCACGGGCTGAGGCATAGAACCAGGAAAGCCGCACCCCCTCAAGACAAAGGCACACACCTCAGCCAGGCACTCAAGGCCCCTGGTCCTCTCCTACCACCCATCAACCCTCCTGGGTCACATTTTCTCTTTGAAACCACCAGCCCACCTTCTAGCTCCTGGGCTCTCCTCTGCACCTTTGCGTGGGCCATTACCTCTGCCTTCGTGTCCTGACTCGTCTAGCTCTGACCCTTTCTCCCGGCTAGCCCAATGGCACCTCCTCCAGGAAGCCTTCCTGGCCCCCACCTGCACCTCCACAGGGCTCTGGGCTTCCCCGGAATCATTATCGGCTTCCTGGATGGTTTTCTCTACTGGATTGCGAGATTCTAGAGCTGGGGCTGCCTCTGCTGTGAGCTTTGTGCTGCAAGGGTCTGACAGAACACCTGGACCTTAGTAAATGGAAGGGTGCATAGAAGGAAGCAAGACTGGGACCATCCCCCCAAAATGCACACTCCCTGGGGCTGAGCGTGGTGGACTGTCAGAGCTGGCAGGGACTTTGGACACCACAGGCTCCAACACCCGCTTCTGCACGCGGGGAACCTGGGGCCCAGAGAGGGGAAGCTGCTGACCCAAGGTCACGGGGATCAGACAGCCCCGATGGGCCCCAGAAACCCCATCTCCCAGCCCGGCGCTCCTTGCACGGTGCTGTGCCCTCACCCACCCCCTCTCGGTCCCCTTGACAAGTGGAGTTTAATTATTTACGACGGCACTTTATAGCTGCGGGTGAACCCACCGGAACGTATTTTGTAAAAGTAATGAAGGCTCAGTAATGCGAGACCTCGCTGGAGCTCCTGTCACTAAATCTTGGCCCGGGAGTCGGTCAGGCGGCAGCGGCAATCCCTTCCCCTTCTCTCTTTCGGAGAGTTACATGGGTTTGCACATTAGGGGTGGTCGTGGCACAAGGCGTATCCAAAACATTTTTTCTCATTTGTGGGGGAAGGACTGGGTTTCATGAAACTAGAGTGTGAACCCCAAGTAGGGGTAAGAACGGCGTGCCCGCAGGCTCCCCACAGACACGCCCTTCAGAAGTGTCACACTTGGGACAGGCAGGATGCTGTCACGGAGCCCCCACTGTGCCCCCGCCCCGGGCCCTGGGAGGGCAGATGAGTCACAGTGACAGTGAAACTGAGGAGAGAGGGCAGCCAGGGCGTCAGCAACACACATCTCTGCTCCGCCTCTCTGGGCCTCAGTTTCCCCAGCTGTCTTTGTGTCTCTAAAGTAGGAAGCTGGAGGAGACTTTGCCTCTCCTGTTTCCTTCTACACCAGTGGTTCTCAACCTTCCTAATGCTGTGACCTTTTAATACAGTTCCTCCTGTTGTGGTGACCCCCACCCATAAAATTATTGGTAGCTACTCTACACGTGTGACTGGTCCGCATACGTACAGGTCTGCATAAATACGTGTTTTCTGATGGTCTTAGGCGACCCCTGTGAAAGGGTCATTCGATCCCCAAAGGGGTTGTGACCCACAGGTTGAGAACTGCTGTATCTATACCATTCCTACCTTTTCTCTAACAGTAACGAGAGTGAGACAGCAAGTTCATCCGGAGAAGACACCCAGGCTCGCCCTGAATGCTTCCCACAATGCCATTAGGCAGACTTAACTCCAGGTTTCAGATGAGGCAGAGAAAGGTCAAGTGACTTACCCAAGGTCACAGTGCTAGAGAGTGATGTCCAGGATGTGAACCCAGGCCTTCTGAGTCTGGAAGGCACGCCTCTAACCACCACTGTGCCAGCTCTGCCCTGACCACGTGTGACCGGCCGGGCGCTGTGACGGGCGCTGCTCCTTACATCTTCCCAGCGATGGCCATGGCCCTTCCCAATAGCAGTGAGCTGAGTGTCTCATCCTCGCTAGTAAATGAGAACACTGAGGCTCATGGTGAGCCCAGATTTGAGCCCTGGGTCTCCCCACCTAACAACACAGCCACAGGTCTCTCCACTCAGCATTTCTGTTGCCCTGAGACTCGGAGAGTAAGTTCCCTGGACTCCAGGAACCACAGTCAAGTTGAGAGATATAAAGTTCAGCCTCTCAAAAATATCTGGGAAATAAAGATGATGCCTCAGATTTGTCACATGCAAGGGCCAGGAGCACAGCTTGAGCTGGGCAGGGGATGGTGTCTTGAGCCACATTGAAGAGAGAGAGAGATGGACCAGCAGAAGGCACGGAGAAACTGAGGGGGCAACAGGCACTGGAGGCAGTTAGATGGAGGGTGTATCTGGAATATTCCACCACTAGGGAGGAAGGATAACAGTCTCAAATGATGGGATTTGAGACGGAAACCTCAGGTAGTGAGATCAAGGGTCTAGATAGTGAGCCTCTCATGGACAGGGGTCATGTGTCTGTGACTCTACAGTGCCTAAAATATAGTAGGTGCTCAATAAATGAAAGATGGTTGTCAGATCAAATGACCTGATTTGTTCTGCTACTAAGTGGGAAACCCTCGTTATTCTGTCAGCTCTCTGGGCTTCATCCTCATCTCTATAATCAGACCCATCTCCCCACGGCAGAAAGTTCTACCAGGCAACTACCTAATACATAATCCTGCAGGTAAAAGGCTTTCAAACCTCCTAGAAAATCAGTTCAATCAATGTACTCACAAGACCGTGTCAGTATGTAATTCAATGCCAGAAAATTCTGCAAGCAGCTACATGCATCCCGCTGGATGTGGGAGCCACACACTTTTGCTTGGTCCTTAGGAAAGAAGGAAGAACTGGCTGCCCATTCTGTGTGTAAATTACACACCTGCTTTCAGGAAAGGAAGATTCCATCATTCATTCAGTCAACAAACATTTAGTGAGCAGGTTCTATAGGCTGGCACTGTCCTCGGCACTGGGGCTACAGCGGTGAACCAAAGACAAAGTCCTGCATTCACGGAGCTTACAGTCCAGAGGAGGGACAAACTTGTATTTAAAAAATAAAGCAGGGAGGAGAGGGAAGAGAGGAATGGTGGGGACTGCTAGTCTTTAACAAGGGGTATGGGGGTCAAGGACACCCTCCCCAGGAAGCCCAAGGCCCTTGGGCACTTGAGCAGAGTTGAAGAAGCAAGAGAGTGAGCCCACAGCTGTCTAGAAAGGCGCTCCGGGCAAAAGGAACAGCAGGACAAAGGCCTGGGCACGAGTACACCTAGCAAGAGGGAGGAGCATTGGAACTTAGCTTTGACTCTGAGTGAGCCAGGAGCCCATGGAGGCCCTTGAAGCAGCGTGTGATGTGACGTCACCGTTAGCAGGCTCTCCTTGGCCGGCGCGTGCATGGAGCATAAGCTGCATGGGGGCAGAGCCGGGAGCACGTGGGCAGCGCGAGCCCCTTGCAGGAGCCCAGGTGAGAGCTGGCGGCCTGTGGTGGTAGCTGCAGACTGCATGAGAGGCGGCTGGTGCTGGATAGATTTGGAAGTCAGAGACAATAGGAAGATTATTTACGGCTGCTCCGGCTTAGCCAAGGTGAATCTGACTTTCAAGGTCTTGGCCACTAGGTCAACAGTCTTGTTTAGAGGCGCCCTTGGCTGACACTGACATTCCCTCTTTTGACTGATCTACCAGGAGCTGGAAGAGGGAGCTTCCCACATTAAAACTGTTAACTAGCGCAGGGCAGGTGCGAGCCAGAGAGGAGGCCATTTGGAGGACACGCTGGCTCTGCTGAGCCTGGTCTAGGGCGTGTTGTGCAACTCCTGTTGCGGGGTGGGGGGATCAGGCCTTCTCAAGGGGTCCATCTACATCTGGAAAGATGCTGCTACACTGCAGAACTCCCCACTTCTGGCCTGGCGCCCATCACCCCAGAACTGTGGCTGTTAATGCCAATGATCCCCACGTTAAATCAACAAAAAGATTAATAATTATCACAATAATAACAATAATAATAGTAGCAGCCAATATCCACTGCACATTTGCTAGGGGCCAGGCACTGTGCTAAGCATTTTGCTTACAGTAGCTCACATAATCTGCTAGATAGCGTGAGATGGGTACTATTATGATTCCCATATTACAGTTTGAAGCTCAGAGATGCTGAATAATCAGTCTAAGGTCGCACAGCTGGGAAGTGACAGAAACTCAGGGCTCTAGAGCTGCTCCTTCGGCCCTTTACAGTTCATTGCTGAGCAGCTCCAGTTCACTAGACGCCCCTCCCAGGGGCTCACCACCCAGACCCACCTCTCATTATCATATCACCATTGGCCTCTGGCCCCACTGGTCCCCAACTTCTCTTCTGAGGCAGGGCCAGCCCTCCACCCCAACACTGTCCATCCTATTGGATGGACATCCTATTGGTGGGGAATTGTCCCCACCAATTCCCCACAGCAAAGGCACCATGGGTCAACCACTTATCTGGAGGAAGACCCTTAATTCCAGGTAGAGGACCAGGAGGTCGGAAATAGGCACTCATTTTAGAGAGATGAAAGCCAAGTTGGTTGCTTGTTGCAAAGACAGCAAACTCATACCTTAGCAAGGCCTTTGGGGACATTCTTAATGAATACATAATGACTAAGATGTCCAAAACAATGACGAGACCATGGGGGATTTTCCCTCCCAACCTCGGTGGCCTCCTTCCGATGGGCCAGGCACTGGGCTAAGTGCACACTCTCATAAATCCCGACAGTACAGGCAGGGCTGATGGCACTTCGCAGTACCACTCCGCAGTTATGCAAACTGAGGCTCAGAAAGGCTAAGTCACGTCTCTGGGTGCACAACTCGAGGGGGGGGAGCCACAACTCACACATCGGTTCATCGCCAGCACAGTCCGCTCTCCCGACGACCGTTAAATGACTGGGTGAGGGAGTGTGTCCTGAGTCACGTTCCCTCCAGCTGGTCATACATCACACCTGCAATTTGGCTCTATTTACTTTCAACACACCTATTCTTTTCTTCATAAATCACACCACGTCCTGCCCTTGTCAGCATCGTCAGAGGCCCAATTAACCCCGAATACCGTGGCCCCTGGTCTGCTAACTTCCCCTAAACCCACAGCTTTTACAAAACTGGTAAAAACCAGCCCAGCAAGCAACATTTGTTCTATAGTGACCCTGCGGGGGGAGGAGGGAGAACCCACAGGCCTGAGAAAACCACCCACAGCAGCTAAATTCTGACTGCCAAGCCTTTATTAGTGGTGATAAAAGGCAGCAAAAACACGCAGGGCTTTCTACTCCCAGGTGGGGACAAGAGTCCCAGGAATTAGTCATGTTTTGACTGGTAGAGTTATAGAATTTATAATGGAGGCCCTGGAGAAATTAAACACGGATTATGGCCAACCTGCCCCACCCCCCACCCCCCACTGAATGTCTCCAGAGAGAACGGTACGCCAGGCTCACTGGAACCTTCCTGGAGGAGGGTTTGCTGGCTTGGAGAGCTGGGGGAAGACGGTGACCCCCCACAGTGCAGGATTACAGAGGACTTGGCTCTGGCTGGCTCCCCACCTCCCTAGGGTCATGTCCGCCCTTCATCAAATCTGGGCAGTAGCCATCAGGCCTGTCCTCTGTGTCTGTGGGCAGCACCAAGCCCCCACAGGGGTTCAGTAATGCTCGTCGAGTGAATGTGGGTCTTCACCCATTAGTGTCGCCCTTCCTGGGTTCAGCATCAGTCTCACCTTGGATCATCACGAAAAGTGGCCTGAACTGGGGGGTAAGTCCAGTGAACTCTGTCTTAATTAAAGAAAAGAGACAGACTCACCTCTCACACTCCGACTTAGGGCCTCTTTAAAACAGCAGAGATCCATGAGAGTGGTTTTATATCAAGATCCTGAGACCTGAGTGGAAAAGTTCATCAAACGCACAGGATGAAAAGGCATCTTTGCAAACAGCATGCAAGGGCTTTGGGGCCATGCTTCCTGAGTCTGTATGTGGTTGATTGTTCCTAGAATCTTTAATCCTGGCTTTCTGTTGCAGAAGAGTGACTCAGGGAGAAAATTAACCCTTATTGAGCACCTACTATGTGCCAGGCCCTGTGCTAAGGAACTTCATAAACATTCCTCTATTGAACAGAGCCTACAAGAGGGCTCAGCACAGGGCAGGGGCATAATCATAGTCACTGAACGGATAAATTACTTTAAGCCACCTATCAGTCCTGGGAGGCAAGTAATATTACCATCTCTTGGCAGATGAGGCAATAGAACCAGCAATGGGCAGTTTCTTGCCCCATGCGACACAGCAAACAAGTGGGGACCAGAGACTCCGGCCTGGTGTCTGCACCCCCAGAGCTCTCTCCTCCCAGCCCTGAGGCAGCAAGTGGCAAGCCTGGGAGCTGTCCGGCATTTGCAGTGCTGAAAGACAGAGAGCCAAGCACTCTAGGCTCCAGCTGGGGCAGGGCACCACGAAGTCCTTTCACTCTCTCACCTGGACGATCATGCTCCTCATGCCTCACACTCCTGCCCCCACCCAGACCGATGTGCTTTAGACAGCTGCCAGATGGTAGGAAGGAAGATCTGATTGTCCTTCAAACCCACCACAACCCCAAGTATCATCAGTACCAAATTCCTCGTCTAAGGTATCACAGGGGAGCAAGGCCCTGGACAATGCAGAACATTTAGCCTAGAGTCTAAAGGAGTGCGTGTTTTCATGATTTACATTACTGCTCTGGTCTGGTCCCTCTTTGGGCCATTCCCCAAGCTATACCCAGAGCTCCGTTCTTCCAGTGGCATGACTCTCCTTCCAATGCTGACAGGCCTCCCCATCAGCCTCGGGATGAACTCTTCACTACTTGGTGTGCCATTCAATGTCCTGCAACAGCTGGTCCTACCAACCTCCACCTTCAACTGTCCCCATTCCCTACAGCCCCCATTCTCCAGCCATTCTAAATGCCCTATCTATTTAACCCCCCATAGTCGGCTGTCAAGGGTAGTTACAGGGCTGGTGGCAGGGACAAGTGTTTCAAACAAAAGGAATAGCATGTGCTAAGTCCTGGTCCTCTGGCATCACTTCCCACAGAAAACCCATCTGGCTGACCACCTCTCCCTAGGGCCACTCTCCTCCATTCCTGTGATAGCTCTGTGTACAGAATGTGATTCTGCTCCATCACTTAGACAAGGAAAGAAATTACCCTGCAATGCTTCCCTGTGGGAACCTAACACTTCGTAATGTTTTATTCATCTTGTATCTCTAGTACCTACCTGCATGTGAGTGAGTAAAAAAAACACAGAAGAACAAGGTTTTTCTAAGGACTTGCTCAATAGTGACTGGTGTGTACAAAAACAGTAACATCTAACCCTTAGGTGTCTGGGTTTTATGTATGTTAACTCATCAAAGCCATACAGTCAGCATCAAAACCACCCTGAGAAAGGCATCTTTATTATGCCCACTTTACAGATGGGAAAATCGAGGCACAGGAGATTAAGCAACTTCCCCCGAGGCAACAAAGCCAGAAAGCAGCCCAGCAAGGAGGCTTATTCAGACAGTCTGGCTTCAGCTTGAGCCCTTGTCCGTTTCACCATCTGCCTCTCTAAAGAAAGGTGGGAGAGGTAATAAAAGTTCCTTCTAGAGCCAGGAGGGTTCTAGTGTTAACATTGGCTTTGTTCTCTGCATCAGCAGAAACTAAAGCTTCTACCGGGGTTATCTCAGGGAACTTGGGCCTCCAAACTCCACCCAAACCCAAATTCAAGGGCGCCAAGTTCCAGCCCTGGCAGAAACTGGCGGGACTGTATCCTCACAGCTGGGAATGGCCTGCCTAAGGGCCCTTCCTTTTGTCCCCTCTGCCAGCCCCACCCAGCCCTCCCTCCCCAGCTGCCAAGACCCTACCTCCCAACCCCCTGCACCTGGCCTCACTTGGCAAGAAGCCCCCCACCCCTCATGGAAGACACACCCCCTCCCCCCAACCAGCTCTGAGCAGCTGCCAGGCCATGCTGGCGCCAGTAGGCATCTTCCGGGCACCATTTACTGCCCTGCCAGGCCTGGTGTGCCAGCAGTTCCGTGTTAGGTTGATGGCCCTGCACAGCCCCATGGAGCTGCTATTTTTAATTTAATTGGCGAGTCGGAGGAGAAAGATGGTACCAAGTGAGAGAGTTTTAAAAGCTTTCGGGGTGGGGAAGGGGGGAGAGAAAGCGAAGAAAAGTTTGTAATTATACACCAGGCAGCCAGATTTGATGCTTGAACGGAAAGGTTAAATGTTATATTCGGAATAAAATGAGAAACAGAAATCTGATGGCCGTTGCCCAGAGCTAAATAAGAAAAAAATAAAAACAAACCCTTGCCCAGCTCCCTGTGCTCCTTCATACTCATCTATGCCCACCCCGCTTTCTGCTGTTCAAGGCTCGGGAAGACACAAATAAACCGGTTTGGAACACAAAGATTACTGCTCATAGGTCAACACCTGATCACGACCCAAGAGCAGCTTTCACACAAGCCTGGAAAAATCAAGTCTTCATCTCTCAGGCCAAGAGATCCAACAGGGTCCAAAAAACTGGGTACTATAGGTAACAACAGAGACTTAAGTATGGATGGGCCTAGGTTCCAATCCCTTCTCTTCCAAGGGACATACGTGGTGGGTCAGCTCACCCAATGTCCATGTACCTCCTGTTGCTTTCAGTTACCTTTAAGTAAGGACACATAAGCAGAAATCTGCTGGGTGAGGCTTTCCTCATATAGATGCAGATGGCACACTCCTTTCATCCTTCCTTTTCCTGTAGGGAATATAGGTGTGATGATGGGAGTTACTGCAGCCATTTTTTGATCATGAGACAACCTCACTAAAAGTGCAAAAATGGAAAGGAAAAAGGCCTTGGTGATATAGACATATTACTGTTCCACTGGGCCGTTTATTGGTTACCTGAGACAAATAAATCCCAGTATGTTTTAGCCACGTTTAATCTTGTTTTCTAGGGAGCTAAATCCCTGCCTAACTTGGACAATCCATTATTAGCTTGAGCTTGAATGTGAACTTGAGCAAGTGCTTAACATCACTCAACTTCCGTTTTCCTATTTGTTCAGTGAAGACAAGTATCATTCATTTCATAGTATGCATTTAAGGATTAAATATGATTCCTTTTGCAAAGCAACTTACTCAACCTAGCTAATGACCAGGCCAGCCTGTAACTTAAGTCTGACTTCAGGTCTCTGGGGCCTGTGCTAAGATGGTTTTAAGCTGTTCTACTAAAAAGTCTTCATTCTAGGTCCCCATTTCTTTTGCTGGAGACCACTGCTGGCTCAAGTGTGAGGACAGAGTTGTGGCTTAGAGAGAAGAGTTTATATGTCAAAGATAAGACGAGCTGGGCTCTGGCTTCCAAGTTCCTCCTGCTGTCCCTAAAACATCCGGGTTCCGTGGGCCTCAGTCCTCCACTCACGATAACGATACTGTTATTCTACTCCAGCTCTTAACATTGGTGCCAAGGCCCCCTTTCAGAAGCAGCCATAGAACACAGTGGTTGAGGCCCAGGCTGGATTTGGACCTCAATTTTGCCACTTACCAGAAAAAAAATGTTTGTTAAATACATAGTACAGTACGACTCCTTTCTCTTAGTCAGAGCAAGCAAAACAGCTGCTGTAACAAACAGCTCAGTGAACATAGTCGATTCTGCCTTGTGTCCCGGGGCAGTGCAGGGCGGGGAGGGGGCTCCTTCCACCTGCAGCTCTGCTGTGCCCTCCCCACTGGACCCTCTGCATCCGACAGGCCGATGGGGCTATTTTAAGGGTCAGGCACACGTGAACTGGACAGAACAAAGGGGATGGTCATGCAGCTCTACCTAACTGCCAGGGAGCTGAGAAGTGTCACCTCACAGTGTGGCAAGAAAGGAGGGGGCACAGCCATCGACAGTCCCCAGTGGTCCACATCCCAGACTACCCCATCAAACGGAGGCATCTCTCCAAACGCCCCCCCAGATCACATGACCATGTTACAGTTGATCCAGTGCATTCTTCGTCATCTGAAATACACTTACTTATTTACGGCCTGTGTCCCTGCAGCAGACTCCTTGAAATCAGAAACCTCATGTCCCTGAGTCTCCTCCAGGGACTGCCCTCCGACACACCCCCACCCACCACAGAAGCCAGCACTGGTTCCAAACAAGTTTATTTGCACATTTAAAACAAAACTCTGGCTGCGGCAGGAAGGGTGCTCCAGGCTTGCTGGCCAGGGGAAGCATGGAAGACTAGAAAGTTCCAACTGTCCCCAGACTGACCCTCCCTCTCCCCAACTCAAAAATAATTCTCTCTTGCCCCAGTTAAAACCTATTCAACCAAAAGAATGGGAACCCCAGGGAGATGCCAGTAAAAAGGGGCTGTCAGGCACCGAGCTGGCCACTGGCTTCTCCCCTCCCAGTGACAGGCCACCCTGGGGAAAGCTGTGCCCGGGAGGGTTTCCAGGGACAACACCCTGTCCTCCCTCATGGTGGGTCCCACTCTTGAAACAAGATAAAACCCTAGAATCTAAAAACAACCCCCTAAGAGCTCAGAATTCCAAAGCCAGGCCCCCCCCACCCCTACTCCGACCCTTGAAATTCATCAGAGGGGAGCGGGGTCCCCCGAGTGAACCAAGGGGTCACAGCCGCATACCCTCGGCATACTCCTCTTTGCTCATCCACTCGGACTTGTAAGTGGACAGATGAGCCACCACAGATGCACCCAGCCAGACGCTATAGCGTCTGTTGCACCCCACCCACATGGGGGCCTTGGTGAAGGAGAAATGATCTGTGGTCAACTCCTTGTACAGGCGCTTGATGAAGCCAGGGTACAGGCTGTTGCCCCCACAGGCCACCAGGTGGGAGGCGAGCAGGGGGTGTGTGGAGGCTTCGCAGGCCTTGATGGAGTCCACGACAGCCTGGGAGACGCTGGGCCCTTGCAGGTCGAACACCTCGGGGCTAAAGAACATCTCGGGGGCCAACCGCTGCAGGGGGGCCAGCTCCACGGGGGTGCCATCGGGGAGCTGATAGGTGTTACTCTCATCGGAGCCACTCGGCAGGCTCTGACGGAAGTCCAACGCTTCCTCCAGGTTCTGCGGCACGTAGCACTTGTGCATCTGGATGCTGGCAACCGTCTCCAGCTGGAAAAAATCGTGTTGATTGCAATCGTCCTTAAAGAGGCTCTTGAAGAGGTAGGTGGCAAGGTCCTGGCCCCCGAACTCCAGCGTCTTCCTGCTGGGCCGCACCGGCTGGCCCAGGTGGAAAGGCTGCACGCGGGTCAGGCCATAGCCAGAATCGACCACCACGCCGGTCAGGAGGCCAGAGGCGTACAGGGACATCTCCAGCTGGTCAGCCAGCAGTAAGGATGGGACATCCAGTAACTCAAACATAATCTGCAGGAAGGAAGAAAACAGACGCTTGAGGTACCATCCTAGGACAAAGGGCCCTGATCCATTTCTGTTTTTCCCAAGACCATGCTAAACTAAGCACAGCTCTCAAAACTGATGCGGGCACAGACACGCATCCCTGGGGGACTTGCGGGATGCCCCCACAGGACATTGGGCCCAAGGCCCCTAGAGCTCAAACTGTGGGACCATGGAAGGGGCTCTAGAGGATTAGAAAGTGTCAGACTGGCCCTCAGGAGCTTGTCTGATGATGGCCTTCCAGAAGACTATTTTGGGGGAGGATGAGAGGAGCCATCAGGCCACAAGAAATGGCACCCTGGGACCTGGCTATGTGAGCAGGATGCCGGCAGAGGTCCACAGCCGAGGGGCAGAGGTGCCGCCCGACCCATTTCTTTAGAGGAGATTAGAAAAGAAACAAGTGCAGAATGTTCACTGCTGCCTCCCAAAAGGTGGGAGTCTAAAGAAAGAAAGAAAGAAAACACCCTCTCCTCTTCAAACATCCAGCCAAAAGCTGGAATTCTGAGTCAGCATTTGGCAAAGCCCCGAGGCCGATGTCCCCACCCCCCACCCCTATCCATCACTGCCTTGGTCTTCACTGAGCACCACCACCACCACCCAGCTCCCCAGCTCTGGGTGCATCCCCAAAGTTCTGACCCTGCAGATGCAGAAAGGCTGTAGTGCCCACCCTTCAGGCCCCACAGGCCCATCTCCTCCCCTCAGTACAAACCTTCCCCCCCCCACCACCACCCACCTCCTCCCAGGCTCCTCTTTTACAAACAGAAAATCACATGTGACTCCCCCACTTCAAGTTCTCCAGGAGCTTCCTGTTCATTTAGAGCAATGTTTGGCGAGCATTTTCTGTACAGGACCCGACAGCCAGGGTTGACCAGGGGCAGCAAATAAAATTACGGGGTGCCCCGTCAGTAACACGCGGTATTCACTTTGACACTGAGAAGAAACACACGTAGGATGGCCAGTTAAATGTGTCTAAGTAGGTCCTGTGCGGTATGTGTGACATACTTATTATACTACAACATTATTCCTTGTTTGTGTGAAATTCCAATCTCATTAGGCATCCTGTGTTGTATCTAGCAAAGCTACAATGAATAGTACATATTTTAGGTTGGATGGGCTCTATAGTCTCTGACACGAATACTCAACTCTGATGCCATAGTGTAAAAACAGCTACAGGCAATAGGAAAATGAGTAGGTGTGGCTGTGTTCCAATAAAACTTTATTTATAAAAACAGATGTGGGGCCAGATTTGACCCACTGGCTATAGTTAGTCAACTCTTGATTAGAGTCAAATCCAAGCGCTTCCCACAGTCGACCGAGCCCGCCATGTGCAGCCACTGCTGACCTCGCCTTCCTGACTCTCTCGCCTTCCTGACTCTCTCGCCTTCCTGACTCTCTCGCCACCCGACCACACCGGCCAAAATCTCCTCCTCCGAGGAGCCCTCCCTGATCACCCTCTCTATCCTCACCAGTCAGCTATCACCCCACTTCCTTGTGCTTCTAGAACTGATCATGCTCTGGAATTTTTTTTTTTTTGGGGGGGGGTAACTTATTCACCATCAAGTCCTCTGAGGGCCAGAATCTGGTCAGTAAACATTCATGGAACAGTGACGGAAGGTCAGGTGTCTCCCCGCAGAGCCCTGTCCACAGAGCATGTGTCTCTATGGCAGGAGGAGCCTCTGTGAGTCCCCCTCACCTAGTGCAGTGCCAGCACACACGAGGTACTCGGGCACCACTCATGGGCACATGATTAAGAAAGCAGACTTCTGGATACCCAATCATGTCCCAAGACCAAGTGCCAGCTGTCCCTGCCCCCGTGAGGGCTGCCCTGAGCAGGCCTTACCTCTAGGGTCTTCCGTCGGTCGGCAGGCTCCCTCAAGGGGCTCTCAGTGACCAACACCGGGCAGTCCTCATGCCCCTGCCTGTGTTTCTCCAGGACAAAAGACCAGATGTGCTCCACTGCCTCCCAGTTGAGGACGCGGCCACGCTGCACGGGGTAGCTAAAGGTGTCGGGATGGAAGATGTCGATGCCGAGACTCAGGCGCCGGCGGGCGTAGCTGGGGCCGGGGTTCTCCCTGCATGGGCTGTAGTTCACGATGCTCGGGAAGACCAGCTGCGGCTCGTTCCAGCCTGACAAGCCCGACTTCACGAAGCCAGAGCCGTGGTCGATAATGATGGTTCTTGAGGCCATGGTGGAGGCAGAGGTGGGAGGAGGCGTCTTCTGAACTTGGCTCCTCGAGGGTGTTTGGCAAACTGGGGAGGGAAAAGATGTGGGTTATCTGTGAGCTCATTCTGGGCCACCGTGGGCTCTTTCCAACTCTCCAACCACAGTCCAACCCCAGGTTCCCCTGAAACTGGTCTGTTCCATCCCTCCCAAGCCTTTGCATGAGCGCTAACTTGCACCTGGAATGTTCATCTCATCCCAAACTCCCAATTGTCCTACTAGGCCCTCCTAATGGCCCATCCTGCCAGCCGCTCCTTCCCACCAAGCTCATTTGTTGCACTTTGCACACTTGTCTGTGACACGTGGTGGGCACTCGGGCTCCACAGGAGCAGAGGGTGGGCCCGATTAGTCTTTGCAGATTGGGCAAGAAGCCTGTCATCCAGGAAGGACTTGGAGGTGGTTGGCAGCCTAACTACAGGACACGTGGAAAACAAACCATAGGCCTCACGGGCCACTGCCCTCAACAATAATAGTGTAGGAGCAACAGTAGCATGAGTAGTCATAATAGTGACAACGACAATGATGATGACAACAGCTATAGCTAACAGTTCTGGTGTATATACCCTCTCTCTAGTACTATGAGGAATATTTTGCACATGGGGTTGAACTGCATAAAACTGTTTCTTGTGTCAAAAATAGCCAAATATCAGCCATTCTCTCTGGTCTGGCCTAATACTCATTTAATCTTCATCATAATTATAAAGCAGTTACCATCATTACACTCATTTTACAGATGGGGAAACTGAGGCACAGAGGGATGAAAGTGACCTTCCCAGGGCCACACCACTAATAAAAGCGCACTGAGAGTTAGGCCCCTGCCAGGCTCCAAGGGCTACACTCTGAGCATCGGGCAAGGCTGAGATGTGGGGTTTGAGCCTGAAATAAGCAGCTTATTATGTAAGGGAGGTTGCCAGCCAGACAGCTAACCCTGACCGGGGTCAGCTTCCTCACCGGCAGAGTGGAGAATAATCACCACCACCCTGAAGAGGCACATGTGGTCAATCCCTCATTTCCAGACTTAGTATAAAACTACCGTAGTCAAGACCATGTGGTATTGGTGACAGGATAGTCGAAACTACAAGGACCGATCAGTGGCCACCAGCAGCAGGAGGAGGTGACCACTGGGGTTGCAGCAGGATTTGAGGGTGATGCTAGAACTCTGGTGTATGTGCATTTGTTGGTGGAGGTGGGTATACAACTGGATGAGTTTGTCAACATTCTCACAACTAAAGAGAGTGACTTTTAATCTAAATTTAAACGATTTAAAGGGAAAAAACCCAATGGGTGTGGGGACAAATGAGAGGTTTATGGAATCACCTTGCAGAGTACCACTTGCCACACGGACAGCAGGCCCGATGCCCAGCATGCACGTGGGTACCTCGTGTAAGACAGACATCCGGGGAGGCCCTTGGGCATGAAGGCCATGTTCTGGGGCTGTCACTCTGTCCGCTAGCTTATCTGCTCTGCCTGTTTCTGGACAGCAGCTGCATCTGCCCATCACTGGGGACCGTGACCACACTGCCTGGCCCTGGCCCGTGGCTCCCTCCTGTCACCAGCCTTGGGGCAGTGATTAGGCGTCCCTGCCTCGAATCAACTCTGACATCAGATTGCGGAGAGCAAGCAGGAGACGGAGCCAAGGCACAGGCCTCCTGCCTCACCCGCTGGTGGGCTGAGTGATGGAGCCCTCCCCTGAGTCACCCTGAGTGAGGGAGCACCGGGCATCGGGAGGAAGTTCCGGGAAGCGGGCTCTGTCACCGACCTCTGCACACAAGAGCGGGGTGATCAATAAATGCTTCCCAGCTCTGGCCTCTGGAATCACAGGAGATGCCAGCAGAGTGATGTCCACTACGGCTGTCAATCAGGATGCCCATGGAGTGGGGGACTCCTGGCTGGTGGACCAACTGACCCGGCCTGGGAGTCTGAGGGTGGGAAGCTGGGGGCCATCCCTCCCCTGGACCATGACCACAGGAAGAAAGTCCAGATGCCCCCAAGGAGCCAGTTCCAACAATAAGAGATAAAACCTGCATATTCAAAAGCATTTTTACTGAGTCATCTACTCTATGATAAACCCCTACTGAGCACCTACCATGTACTATTTAGACCAGCAGTGTTCATTCTTTTGGCTTCCCTGGGCCACATTAGATGAAGAACTATCTTGGACTTCACATAAAATATACTAACACTAATGATGACTCATCTCATAATGTTTTAAGAATTTGTGTTGGGCCACCTTCAAAGCCGTCCTGGGACGCAGGCTGGACGTACCTGATTAAACTGACATAGTTCCTGCTCTCCTGAGGCTTACAGTCTACTGAGAAAGGCTTCCAGTCGGCACCAATCAAATGTAACATGTCAGGGAAATTAGTGCAATGAGGAAAAATTAAAACTGGTGAAAGGGACGGGGTCTAGGGATACACAGGCATGGTGCAATTCTAAATATGGCAGTCAGAGAAGGCCTCCCCATAAGGTGACATGTGAAAACATAACTGAATGAAGTGAGAAGATAAGGCCTGTGATCACCTGGAAAAGCATTTCAAGCCAAAGGAACAGCAAGTGCAAGGCCCCTGAGGAAGAAATAATAGGATGTGTTCCAGGAACAGTCAGGAGGCCAGTGTATGAGACGTGGTGGGTGCGGGCAAGGGTGTTGTCCGTGGAGATGTGAGAATCCGCTGGTGGTTCGAACAGAGGAACAACACAATCTGACCTGAGTTGCAAAAGGATTCATTTGGGTCGTTAAGAATAAACTGTTGAGGTCAAGTGTAGAAGCAGGAGATGGAAAGACCGTGAAAGGTGACGGTGGCCTGCACTAAGGCGGCGCCAGTGAAGAGAGTGCAAAGAGGTCAGACTGTGGATAGATTTAACCCTTTTGCTGCGACGTTCAGATGTATCTGAGAGTGTTTCCATCTGCTGACTGTAGCATTCGAGTATAGCCCACGAGCTCAGAAAAACAAATGTACATTTTTCTATATTTTTAGGTTTTTCAACAAGGAATAACAACAGGAAATTTTTATACTTTAATGTAATCATTGCTTTTAATAAAATGTACCACCTTAACTGTATTTACTTAAAAAATATAAATATGATAGTTATTGTAAAGTTGTTACGCAATGTGAAACTGTTTCAAGGACTTTTCTCCATTTACAAGATTTTTAATTATGTTTTCCTGTGGCTTGCACTATCAACAAGAAAGATGTTTTGTATGCCCTATTGTGTAACATTCTATAATAAATTTTTTATATCAATGTCATTAGATTCTAATTTATCTATATTTAAATCTAATTGATGCCACTTAGTATGTTTTGAGTATTTTTTGCCAAAATTCAACATAATGGTAAATTTTTTACCATATAACAAAAATTTAGTATAAAAATAATGTCATTTATATACAAAGCAGTTCAAAATGTTATTATTAAATGCATAAAATTGTCAACATATCAACTTTTTATTTTTTGTGACTTTTGACACATTTTGAAGAAAAAACTTGAAGTCAATTAATGCAGTGAAACGGTTAAAAATGATATCTGGGAAATCCTCAAATATTTGAAAATTATATAATGCAAGTCTAAAGAGCACATGGGTCAAAGAAAAAAATTAGGAAACATTTTGAATTAAAATAAAAAAATAACCTATGAAAATTTGTGAGATGCAGCTAAAGCAGTGCTCAGAGGGAATTTATAGCATTAACCGTGTATACTAGAGAAAAAAGAAAGGTAAAAAGAAAGGCTTCAGGTCAATAATCTAATCTTCCACCTTAAGAAAATAGAAAAAGAAGAACACATTAAAGCCAAAGCAAGCCGAGGATAGATTAAAAAAAAAAAACAAAATTATTGAAACTGGCAGT
Source organism: Lyroderma lyra (assembly GCA_004026885.1). Lineage (NCBI taxonomy): Eukaryota > Metazoa > Chordata > Mammalia > Chiroptera > Megadermatidae > Lyroderma > Lyroderma lyra. The sequence continues at coordinate 46,000 of PVJL010007934.1, read as the reverse complement.
AGGAAACCAATGGAGACAAGTCAATAAAACCAAAAGCTGTTTCTCTGAAAAGATCAATAAACTGATAAACCTTAGTCAGACTAAGAAAAAAGGAGATAAGGCACAAAGGATTCATAGTGGGAATAAGGTGACATCAATATGACAACTTAGGTGAAATGGACAAATTTCTTCAAAGACATAATCTACGCAAGTTCACTAACATGAATAGCTCTATAACTATTAAAGTGGTTGAATTTTTAGTTCAAAACCTTCCAACAAAGGAAACTCCTGGCCCAAGTGACTTTACTGGTAAATTCTACTATTGAAGGAAGAAATGACACTAACTGTATACAACTTCTTCTAGAAAGCAGAAGAGGAGGGGGAACACATCCCAACTCTTTCTATGAGGGCAGCATCACCTTGACACTGTATTACCAAAAAAGAAAATTGTAAGCCAAAATCTCTCATGAACATAGAAATAAAATAATTCTCAATAAAATATTCACAAAATCAGCCATGTATTAATATAAAAAGAATGAAACACATCAACTAAGTGGCACTTACTCCAGAAATGTTAAGGTTGGTTCAACATCTTTAAGTTAATGTAATTCAAAACCACATGATCACCTCAATGGATGCAAAAAAGCATTGGATAAAATTCAACATGCACGTATAATAAAAATTCTTAGCAATTATGAATAGAAGGGAATTTCCTTAATCTGTTAAAGGACATCTAAAAAACCCTACAGACATGATCACACTTAAGGTGGGATTAGCTTATCCCACTAATACGAGGAACGAGGTAAGGAGGTCACCTCCCACCACTCATATTCGATAATTAACTAGAAGTCCTAGCCAATACAATAAGGCAAGAAAAAGAAATTAAGGGCTTCAAATGGGAAAAGAAGAAATAAAACCATCCCTATTTGCAGGAGACATCACTATCTATATAGAAAAATCCCAAAGAACCTACAAAAAAGATCCTAGAACTAATAAGTGACCATGGCCAACTCACATTATACAAGTTCAATATTTTAAAAAATCAGTTCTGTTTTACATACTATCCATAAACAGCTGGAAATCAAAATTTTAAAAACAATATCATTCATAATAGCATCAAAAACTATAAAATATTTTGGTATAAAGTTAATAAAATGTTATAAAATATGCTAAAATCCACAAACACTGATGAAAGAAATCTAAGAAAACCTAAATAAACAGATACATTGTGTTCATGGATTAGGACATTCAAAATTTCATTAATTCATGTTAATTTTCCCTAAATTAATTTATATATTTCATCTCAATCAAAATCTCATCAGGAGGTTTTTGGTTTTTTTTAGATATCAACAACATGACTCTAAAATTTATATAGGAAGGCAAAGGAATCAGAATAGCCAAAATAATTTTGAAAAAGAAGAACAAGTTGAAAGACTCACACAATCTGATTTCAAGACCTACTATAATGCTACAGTAATCAAGACAGTAAGGTATTGGTGAATGAATAGCCACACAGATCAGTGAAAAACAACAGAGAATCCAAGAATAGACTCAGATAAATGTAGCCAATTGCATTTGACAACGGTGCAAGAACATTTCAGTGATGAAAGACAGTCTTTTCAACAAATGGTATTGGGGAAAAAAATGAACTTGTAGTGGAAAAAAACGTAATAAACCTCAACCCATTCCTTGTGTTTTATACACATACACACACACAAAAACCCAAAAACTCAAAATAGGTTCTGTTAACTGTAATTTTAAGAGAAAAAAACTGCATAACTTACAGGAGAAAATGTAAGAGAAAATCTTTGTGACCTTATCTAAGAACATCTAAGCATTCTAAGACACAACACCAAAAGTACAATCCCTAAAAGGAAATACGTATACACTGGACTTCATCAAAATTAAAAACTTCTGCTCTTTGAAAGACACTATTATGCAAATGAAAAAGATTAGCCACAGAGTGGTAGGTAGAGAATATTTGCAAAGCACATTTCTGATACAGGCTTACATTCAGAATATATAAAGAACTATCAAAAACCACTAAGAAATATTTTTTTTTATGGGCAAAAGAGATGTGGACATTCCATCAAAGAAACTATATAGGTGGGAAATAAGATGCTCAATATCATTAGTCATTAGGGAAATGCGAAGTCAAATCACACTGAGATACTAGTACCTATGGGAAAGGCTAAAACTTGAAAAAAAAAAAACACACACACAAAAAAAAACGAAAACAAAAAGGCCAATAGCAACTGCTGCCAAGACGAGAAAGGACTGGAATTCTCGTACATTGCTGGAGGGGACATAAAAGGGTACAATCAGGACAACAGCTTGCAAGTTCCTTATAAAGTCAAACATATGCTTCCCATCTAACCCAAAGGCCTGTTCTTAAAAGAAATAAAAACTTGTTCACACGAAAGCCTTTACACCAATGGAAACATCACTTGACACCAGTGGAAATTCACCAAAAACTATAAGAGAGCTTGTGTTCTTCAGCTGGTGAATGGCTAGTGAAAAGAAACTACCAAAACATGCGGGAACAGGAAAATGACTTTCAAAGTCAGGATGCTAAGGGAAAGAAGCCAGACCTACATGTGTATGTTTCCATGTACATGACATTCTGGAAAAGGCAAAACTCTAAGGGCAGAACGCAGGTCGGCGGTTGCCAAGGGCTGGGGGTGGTGGGAAGGGATGAGGCTCAGGGCCTGGAGGGACTGGGGAGAGGGCTGGGCCTGTATTATATCTTGATTGTAGTAATGATTACATGACTGCATGCATTTGTCAAAATCTGGAGCTACACACCAGTGAATCATACTGCAGGCAAATTTGTAAGTGAATTTTTAAAAGTGTATCTGGGGAACTACTGATGAAATTTAAATATGCGTTCTATTTTCAATGTCAAATTTCCTGCATTTGATCACTGCATTGTGGTTCTGAAAGAGAACATCCTTGATTTTAAGGAGATACATAAAGAAGTATTTACAGGTAAAATGTCAAGCAATTTACTTTCAAGTAGATCAGGGGCGGGGGGGAAATTCAGTATGTATATACAGAAAAAAAGTCTCAAAGCAAATGTGGTCAAAAGATAATAACTACTGCACAGAGGTGAAGGGTATTCAAGAGTGCGCTGAACTATCTTGCACCTTCTGTAAATACAAGCAGTTCTTAAAGTTAAAAGGTTTTAGAAAAAGAAAGGATGGGAGCAGAGAAATTGGAAATGGCAAGTACAGAATATTTTTGATGAGTTCTGCTATGAAAGGACTCGGAAAAAATACAACAGACGATGTGGAGAGATAGGGGAGCCCAGGAGGGCTGTTTTTTTTGTTTTGTTCTGCTTTGTTTTAAGATGAGAAATAATATGCTAAGGTTTTGTGCCGATGGGAACAGGCCAGGGGAGAAAAGAGTGGAATAAAAGCACAACAAACCAGTTAAATCCAGACTCTGCCACACCATTAACTTGCCCTCCTTCTCCCAAATTATCCTCTCCTCTCCCCCAGATCACGGGCCTCCAGCCCCACCGACCTTTCTCTGGTCCTCCTGTCCCCGGACCACAGCCGACTCCTTACTTCCTAGAGGCCTGGCATTGCTTTACTTCCTGTCTGGACCACCTGTCTCAGCTCTTCTAGAAACCAGCTGCTTTTCTGTCATTCTGGTCTCAGCGAGCATGTCACCCATCAGAGAAGACTTTCCTGACCACCCCACTCAACTCCCAGCCAATATCACAGCAGCCACTTCTGTTATGTTCATAGTGCTTATCCCATACATAACTACATCATGTGTTTTCTGGTTTCTTGCCTGCCTCCCTCCACGCACCACCTGGAAGTGGGGTCCAAGGTGGACGGGTTTTTATCTGCCATTCGCTTCCATGGTCCTATCACATAACCGGTGTAGTTTGGTTAAATCAAATTGTGTTGAATGAATAAAACTTTTAAAACACACTGGTTTGCTGGCAGCCTGATGGTTCCATACTCCACTCCCGTGTCCTGAAATGATTCATTTCTTCCATAGGTTGCTGTTTACGTCCCTGCCCAAAACCCCTCACAGGCTCCCACTGCCATCAACTCAGCTTGATGGGGAACGGCACCAGGTCCAGTCCCTGGGTAGTTTCCCCTTCCTCTCCTCCCACCCACCTGAAGCTAGAGCCATGCTGAAATTCGTGCTGCCTGGGAAATCTGTCCTGTCTACACTCTTCTCTGCCTGAAACTCCCACGAAACTTTCCAGGTCTTTAAGGTCCAAAGCAAGCTGTAGGCCAGACAGCTTCCCCCGCCAGACAGCCCGCACACGGGAGCTCCCTCCTCCAAGGACCACCACGAAACAGAGCCCTTTCCAAGTCAGCGCCAGATAAGGTATTTCCCACATAGTATCTCATTTAATGTGTGCAAGAGCCCAGTGACAAGGGCACAGTTCCATCTCTGGTTTATGGAAGGAGGGATTAAAGTTTAGAGCAGCAGTGTCCAACCTTTTGGCTTCCCTGGGCCACACTGGAAGAAGAATTGTCTTGGGTCACACATAAAATACACTAACACTAACGAGAGTTGATAAGCTAAAAGAAAGGTCACCAAAAAAAAAAAAAAAATCCCATAATGGTTTAAGAATTTGCATTGGGCTGCATTCAAAGCCGCTCTGGGCCCTGAGCCGTAGGTTGGACACACCTGAACTTCAGAGAATGAAGGAATTGAAGGATACCCAGTCTACAGGGCAATCAGGGTCCAGACCCATGCCTGTGGGTGTCCAGGGCCCAAGCTCATAACACTGCCAAGATCAACCACGAGGCCTGAGGTGAATCAATCCTGGCCTTCAGAACTATGAGACAATAAATCTGTGGTGCTTGCTGCTGCTAGGTCTGTGGTCCTTTGTCACAACAGCAACAGGAAGCGCCTACAGACGCAAACGCAACTCATACTTCTTTCCTACCTCATACTTCTTTCCTACCCAAAGCTCACCAGGCCATGAATGGCTTTGTGGTGGAGTCCAAAGGCAAAGCCCCCACCCAAACACCCTCCCCGTCTGGTTTCACCTTCACCTTCAACGACCAGGTGAAACCAGACATTTTATCCCAGGGGTGTCCAACCTTTGGGTTGCCCTTGGCCATGTTGGAAGAAGAATCATCATCTTGGCCACACATAAAATACACAAACACTAACGATCGCTGATGAGCTAAAAAAAAAAAAAAAAAAAAAAAAAGGTCCATGGATAACTTTCGTAATGTTTTAAGACAGTTTACGAATGTGTGTTGAGCCACATTCAAAGCCGTCCTGGGCTGCACGCAGCCCCCGGGCCGCAGGTTGGAGAAGCTTGTTTTATCCCAAGGCCAGGCTTGGCCCAGCCTTCCTACAAATCAGGAACCAACAGGGGAGGACAGAAGCCAGGGACTCTGCAACAGGTCCTAAGGCTCCAAAGTCCCCTCCTCCCTGAGGCACCCACCTCCCAGGGCAAAGGGGCTGAACTTCCTTACAAGGAGGTCCAAGGGCAGAGGTGGAGATGATTGTCCCAAGGAGCATGTGGGTTCATGGGCGTGCCTTTGTTATGAAAGGGGTCTGGGGAAGAGGGAGAGTGAAGGAGAGAGGAGGGAGAGAGAACCAAATATGCATGAGGAGAAGACGGGTTTTAATTACTCCTTTACTTAACCTCATTGGACCTTGAGGTATTTTAACATTACTCTCCCTGGCAGGAAGGATTGATTGATTGTCTCCTGGCATTCAGAAACCTGATTAATGTAAAACTAACCAGTCGTCCTGAACTCTGGGGAATTAATCACTTAAATGTGGGAATTACTCAATAAACCGTTCAAACATGCAATAAACCAAGCCATTAAAAATTAATCGCTCGACATCCCGGCCATGTAAATAGGGCTAATAAGATCCTGGGAGACTAGAGTGAGGAGGAAAAGGAGAAAGACAGAGGAAGCAATGCCTTTAACCAGGTGCCTCCAAGGACCTGAGTGGACACAGCAATGTCCAGGTCACACATCACAGATCATTGGGGCAGGTGCCTTCTGGTCCCTGGGACTTCCCACCCTGGCCCTAGCACAAGGGAAGGCAGGCAGGTGAGAGAGAAGGACCCCTTACTGGGCTATTAGGAGGAGGTGGTAGGGTTTGAACTACAATTTTTGACAAATATTTATTGAGCACTTACTACATGCCAGACTGTGTGCTGGGTTCTGCAGATACAGACGTGAGTAAGACGACAGTGAAGCCATCACTGTGTGTGTGTGTGTGTGTGTGTGTGTGTGTGTGAAAACATTTGTTTTATAAAACACTGACTACAAAGAAAAATAAAGCAAGGGACAGGATAAATAAGTATGTGGAAAGAAAGAGTTCCTATTTTAGACGGCTGAACAGAAAAGGCCTCTCTGAGGAGGTGCCATCTGACAGAGAACCTGAAAGAGGTGAGGACACGAAGCTTCCAGATATCCAGGAAGGCAGTTCCAGGCAGAGGCCTCAGCACATGCAAAGGTCCCAAGGTGGGAGTATGCCCAGTGGCTGGAGGGGAATGCCCCCGAGGTGTGGTTCTGAGGGAGAAAGCAGTGGGCAGCACAGAGTACAAAGCATCTAGAACCTTCTCAGGAAATCGTAAAGACTCTGCCCCGAGGGAGATTCTGAGTGGAGATGTGAGGGGTCTGTCCCCCCTGGGTGAGGACGGATGATGTGATGAAGGTGGGAGCAGGAACACTGGTTAGAAGGCAGCTACAACCACCAGGGACAGCCCTTTGTTGCCTCCCCAGGACCCTTGTCGCCCTCCCCAGTCAACAGCACCCGGATCCTGCTTTGGACTTGCCCTTCCCTCATGTCCACCTGTGGCTTGGATGGGGTTTACTCAACTCTCAGCTCAGGCGTGACCCAATGTAAGCCAACTGAGATGAGGAGACACGGACTCGGGACTTCCGGGAAAGAACATTTTCCCTCTTAGCACAGGTGGTCCCCCCAAAGAACCACTTTCTCTTGTTCAGGATGTGGACGTCAGGTCTGAAACAGCCACATCACTCACACTGTGACACAGCTACAGCCTGAGGAGGAAGGAGGCCTGTGGAGAAGGGCAGAGTCAAGAGCATCCTGGAGAAACGGGGCCAAGGTGTGACATGGTCAACTTCTGGATCAAACTGTTCCTGAAGCCAGAACTACACCTGGGGTTTTCAGTGCTTTGAGGCGATAGATTTCCTTGTTTTCTTTAAACCAGTTTGAGTAGGTGAGATTCCTAACTGACAAAGAATTCTTAGGCTAGGTATATTGTTTCACGTAGGTCTTACAAGTACCATTTGAAGTTTGGTATTGTACCAGTACAATTTTCCAATTTACAGATGAGAAAACTGAGGCTCAGAAAAAATACACTGACCAATGGCATACTGCTAGAATTTTACAAAGCTGGAATGTGAAGATAAGCTTTGCTGGCTTAAAAAACCCTTGTTTTAAGTTTATACTCTCATTCTATTTCTCTCTCTCTCTCTCTCTCTCTCTCTCTCTGTGTGTGTGTCATCATGAGGACCTTCAGCTGAGCTGAACATGTAATTTGAGAATAACAGGTACAGCATCCACTGTCCCCCCACACACACCCTGTGCAGATACCATCACTAACAGACGTCGCCCACCATCTGAAGGACTCTTTCTGGCAGGGCCTCCACTCAGTGGGAAATCTCCCCACATACTTCCAGTCACTGGCAGTTTTCACAGGAGATAATAACCAAACATGGGCCTGACAAGCTCGAGAGCTAACCTGGGCCACTGAGCTACGGCTCCCCCGTCAATCCAAGCCGCCCCCTCCCAGACCCCATCCTGCGGGGGACACAGAGGGAAGATGGACATAGATACTGATAACCAGCAGAAGCCACTAGGAGACAGACTGGACGGTGGCTGGGCCTCCCCTGGGGAAATGGCAGCTGGGGGAGAAGATGGCCAGACACCACCCACAGGGAACAGCCAAGGACAACACTGCATCCTTTCTCCTCCCCCATGTGACCCCATGGTTGGGTCACAAATTTGAAAACCAACAAAAGCTTCCAGAAAAAGTATAAAATGTCCACATTGGTAAAAGAAGAAACAGAAAAACTGAGCCAACCAAACCATTAATTAAATTGAAATGATTAACCAAAGATAACCCCATCTACACGGCTGTAACCCCAGACAGCTATATGGGCAAGGTCTACCAAACTGATCATCCCAAGTTTATAGAAAACAGGACAAAAGGAAAGATATCAAACTCATTTTGTGAGGCTAGAATGATCTGAATTCCACAACTGAACAAGGACAGTAGAAGCAAAGGAGATCACAGGCCCGTGCCACTTAAGAACATACTCACAAAATCCAAAGGAAAGGATCAGCAAACCAAGTGTAAGAGTTGACTTAAAACAATCCAGTAGAGAGCATAACATCAAGTGGGCCTGGGCTCAAGTCCCAACCCCTCACTCCTTACTAGCTGTAGTGACTTCCTCACACCCAGGTAAGAGGGAGCCCCATCCCGAGCCCCACCTCCTGTAAGTATGTGCGCGCACACAGACTGTCTGTCACTCAGTGCCACCATGACACAACCCCTAACCCATCATCCACTCTCATGACTAACACGCTCAGCCCCCAAGAAATGCTTCTACTCCTGCTCAAATCACAGCAACAGGAAGAACCCTGAGTACCAACTCCCAGAAGTGAGGGATCGTGACTTCCTCACTTCCCTTCCTGCATCACATCAGCAGTCACAGCACCCAAACGTGACAACTCAGGGACACTGACACACTGAACAACTCATATGACTCTTACACTTGTATATGCCTACATCTAGGTGTAACAAGGGGGAAAGCACACTGCCAGTTATTTATATTGGCAGGTATGTGGGCAGTGAATGCTAGAATTATGTTTTCTAAGGTTAAACAAACTTATGCTTTAAAGCAAGCCTGTCCAAACGGCAGCCCATGGGCCGGAGGGCTTTGAATGTGGCCCAACACAAATTTGTGAATGTCCTTAAAACAGTAAATGAAAATTATGCATGGACCCTTCTTTAGCCCATCAGCTGTCATTAGTGTGAGTGTATTTTATGTGGCCCAAGACAATTCTTCTTCTTCTTCCAATGTGGCCCAAGGAAACCAAAAGGTTGGACACAGCTGCTTTAAAGGATTTTGAATTTAAAAAGTTTATTGATTTATATTTTAGCTTTTTATGTTGGCAGATAATTTTGAATTTAGAAGGATAACTTTTTCAAAGTTTAAATTCTTTTCACTTTTTTACATTTAATTTATAGTTGATAAAAGTTTAATTTTGGGGAGTTCCCTGATGGTGTAGTGGCTTAAGGCTTTGACGTTGGCTCTGTCAGCGCTGTGGCCTGGGTTTGATTCCCAGTCAGGGAGCCACCCACATACCAAAAAGCAAAAAAAAAAAAAAAAAAAAAAAAAAGTTTAATTTTGTATACTTTGAATGTAAGTATGATTTTATTTAACAGTTTGTTAGCTTGTTTTATAACTTTAAATAATTGGCCTATGAATAACCATTTATACCCTGGCCCTGCAAACGCTACCTATGTGACTTCGGGCAAGTGAATGAGCTTCTCCATGCCTATGTTGTCTCATCTAAGAAAGGAATAATAAATAGTGTCTAGCTCACAGAGTTGTTATAAGAATTAAGTGAGTTAATATTTATAAAGCACCTATAGCACAGTCTGGCACACAGACAGAAATTTGTAAGTGTTCTTAGACAGAGGGTTTAGCATAGAAATGCAAGAATTAGTTCAATAGATTGACAAAAGCATTTGGTGAAATTTGACATCCATTTATTTTTAAAAACTCAAACAAGGAACTGAAGAGAATTTCCTTAACTGGATCAATGCTAAGTGGTAAAACCTACAGCAAATGTCATCATTAGCTGAGAATCTTTTAAGATTGGGAATGAGGCAAGGAAGGCTGCCACTACCACTAACGATTCGACATCACACTGGAGGTCCTGGCACGTGCAGTAGAGCAAAAAGAAGTAAAATGTGAAGCTACTGGAAGAAGAGAGAGAAAACTCTCATTATTCACATTCAAGATAATAATGTCAGCATTGAGAGAAAAACCCCCAACAGAATCTGAACCTGTTTAGAACCATCGACTTAAAAATCTATGTCATTCTACACTGCTAATAACCAACTAGGAACATAACAAAAAATAAGATACCATTCTTATTATCAATTAAAAATATTAATTATTTCAGAATTGATCTAAATGCCCAAGACACATTGTATGGAGAAAAGTTTTAAGCCAGGGGTGTCCAACCTTTTGGCTTCCCTGGGCCACATTGGAAGAATTGTCTTGGGCCACACATACAATACACTGACACTAATGATAGCTGATGAGCTCAAAAAACGTCCACGCATCAGTTTCATACTGTTCTAAGAAAAATTACGAATGTGTGTTGGGCCACGTTCAAAGCCGTCCTGTGTAGCATGAGGCCCTGGGGCCGCAGGTTGGACAAACTCCTTTTAAGTTATTAAATGACATAAAAAAGAAACTTAAATGTCATGTTAACATTATTTTAATATGCTAACTCCCCAAATAAATTTTAATGCAATTTCAATAAAAATTGCAGTGAGTTTTTTTTTAAAAAAGAATTGGATCAAATAATTCTAAAATAATCCGGAAGGACAAAAGATCCACCAAGTGCTCAATCTTGAAAAAGAAGAGCAAAGCCCCTTGTCTCCAAAGGATTAAGGAATGAACATCCCAGAGATGCAGTAATAAAAACAGCTCATATAAAAACAGGCAAACCAGGAGTTCCCTGGTGGTGTAGTGGCTTAAGGCTTCGGCACTGGCGCTGTCAACACTGCAGCCTGGATTCGATTCCCAGTCAGGGCACTACCCACATACAAAAAACAAACAAACAAACAATAAAAACAGGCAAACCAATGGAACATAGAGCCTCCTGTGTGGGGAAAGCTGAAATGTGATAAAGTTGGTTCCCGAAAGCAGAGAAAAAATGAAATGCAGGTAGTAGGGGGCAAGGGAACTGACTGACATATGGAGCAACACGCACTCGTGTGCTCGCCACACAGAGAACTCAGTACAGACCCAGGTGAACTCAAGTCCTAACGCTTAAAAGTAAAACTATAAAGCGAAGGGATGAAATCATAGGAGAATCCTTTCGGCCTTGACATAGGGAAAAACTTCAAACACCAAGACAGAAAACACACACATACACACCAAGTCCAAGGCCAGATAAAGCAGAGAGAAAGAGAGAGAAAGGGAACCACCTGAAAGTGACTGATTTCTGGTCAATGAAAGCTGCATTTAACAGAAACGATCAAAGTGGGAGAAGACACTGGCAATGTCCACACTGACAAGTAAGGACACTTACAAACCAACAAGACAAACCATTTTAAAAATGAGGAAACAGACAGAGTATATGACGAGTCAATTCACAGCCCAGCAACCGAAACAGCCAGGAAGCACATAATGGTATCCAACCACACACCGATCAGCACCATGCACAGGAAAGCCAGACGTTTTATCAGACTGGGGGAACTAGAACATCACTGAGAAGTGCCGGTGAGAACATGGAGAAACAGAGATTCTCGCCCTGCTGGAATGGGTGAGCCCCGCAGGACCTTCTGGAAGGTCATCTGGGGGAGCCTGGTGAAGAGTTTACAAAATAAAAAATGCAGGTTTGCAGTTTGAAAAGCATGTGTGGAATGAATGCAAGGCAATCACACGTCTCAATCATTCTGGCAGAAATGAGGGCACAACTCAGACTAATGAATCCTGAAACCAGAGGGCCCAAGAAAACTCTGTGGGCCTTTCCAATCCAGCTCAATCTCGCAATCTGTCTCTCTCCCTCTCTCTTTTTGGCTAGAATGTCCCTCCCTGTGCTTAGCACCATCAGGCTGCTTTAAGAGCTAGCACCCCTCCAAGGTGCAGTCCAGGTCCTACTATCCAGGACCAGAGGGTCCCCTGCCCTCTAATACTCCACCCCAGCTGCCTTTTCTAATTGCACATTCGATGCCCAGCTCCCCCACTGCAGGGTGAGCTCCATGGGGTGTCGTGCCTGTCCCCACTCTGCTCGAGGTCCAGGCACCTTGAGGTGGAGTGCTGTGTGGGCGCGCGCTACATCCACAGCACTGCCTGCGTAAGCCAGCGTGAGGCGACGGCAGAGCCGCGATGACAGAGGCTGCGTAGCTACACCACACATTTCACAGAATTACTAACTGATACGCCTCAGCCTTCTGGGCAGAGCCGGCAATGAGCTAATTCTTTGAGATCCTTGAAGAGAGCCCAGGCACTCCTAGAGCAAGTTGTGGCAGGGGCTGACTTGGCCTGTGAACTGACCCAAGGATCTGGCTTCCCAAAAAGCCATTATAGGTGAGGGGACATCCTCCCTCACCTCCGTCCTCTGCTTGTTCGGATACCACAGCATTCCAGTCTCCATTATTACAGCTCCCACCTTGTCTCCCCTGGAGCCAAGTCAGACTTCTTGCCCCCACCCCTACCCCACTCCCCTTCTGCCGGTACTAATGGCTTCCAGTCACCTGGCCCCTGTTAACTGTGGCTTTGAGATGCTGGGGACCCTGCCATGGACCACCTGTGAGGCCGGAGAGATTTGGGTCTCCCACCTGGTCTGGTGGGAAGTCTGGGCTCTCTCTGCTGAACCAAGTGGTTCTTAGCAACAGGCGCTCCAGAACTGGACTATGATATAAGCCTGTGGTGGAGGGAATTCGGGGCCCAGGATGCTGTCCCCCTGGGCTGTCAGCCCCAGCCTCCCCGCCCCACTGGCTGCACTCTGGAGGGGCCAGAATGGACCCTGCCACCCACCTCGGCCCTCAGGGCTGGTGGGTCCCCACTGGAATACCAAAGATGTGCCAATTCTATCATTCTGAAACTTCCCAGCTTGGAAGTTAACAAGCTGACTCCAGGAGGACACGCTGATACTCCAACACATGGCCACTGATACCTCCCTCCTCAGAGCAGGCTGAATTGGGAGCACACCATCAGCTGCTGGAGAGGGGTCCTCTGGGAAGAGGTTCAAAGACAAGGAAGGCTCAAGGAGCACAAAGTCGGTGTTTAAAGTCAAGGGGACCTGGGGTTTGACTCCTAGATCAACATCATGGTAATTGTATAAGCCTGGAGGGTGGAAAGTTCCAGCATCCCCTGTGCCATGATACACACACACACACACACACACAGCCATTCTCCCCACTCCATCAACTTAAACCCCACCCATACCACCTCCTGTTCCTCTCCTCCTTCATCCTCCAGGGAGCCATACCACACCCCGCAGAATTGGTCTGGGCATGCTCAATAGCCAGGGCAGCTGGGGGTCCCTAAGACCTGCTGCTCCACTGCTGACTTTGCCAACCCCACCCTGGTGAGAGCCCGGGGGAGAGCATCATTCCCAGCAGCCTCCGTGGAGCACAGCCAGCCACCTGCTGGGCTCCCACACTCACTAGCTCAGCTTTTACAGGCCCCAAAGGGGTTCCTGGGGATTCAGCTCTGGAGGAAGGGGGTGTCAGGGGAATGAGATGCTACCATGCTGCACCCCATGCCGGTTTGCTCGGTGTGCAAACAGTTCTGGAATTGCCCAAGCTCATCTTGAGTTGGAAAACAGCCAGTATACAAACCCAGCCCATTTTGCACAAGTATCAAGCACAGGTAGGGAAGACGATCACGGCCATGTTTGAGAATCACAGGGCAGGTGAGGTCACTCCAAGGTCACTGGGTCCACACCCCATTGCTGTACATATCTAACATCTAGTGATCGACTGGGGGCCCCAGCCTTGCTTTTTAGTTTCTATTTTACGGTCTCACTGATTGGAGCCACAGGGAATCTGTTACCCTGGCATCCTGGTGTGAGCTACCACATCCCTTCTCCAATCGTGTTCTTTTTTACGGCTCCTAAATCGTTCCTGGTGTAGCTAAAGCTTTGCTCTTAGTCCCAAGTCATGGAAGGAAGGGAAAACTAAAAATAGAAGGAAATTTACATTCATGGAACACCTGTTATCTTTTACTACAGTTTTAGTTAATCCTCACAGGAACCCTGCAAGTAGAGTGTTGACAGTGGCAGAGACACGCGGAGGAGCCCAAGTCTGCATGGGATGACAAGTTCCTTTCCCAGCCTCCCCTGAGGCTAGGTGTGGTCCTGAGCTGGTCAGTGGGCAGTAAGGCAGGGCTAGGCAGCCATCGGCCACTTCCAGGCAGTGCCCTTTCTGGGAGAAAGTGTGCCCACCCTCGGTCCTTCCTCCCTCCTGATGGCTAGAACGCAAAATGAGAGTGAGCTCCAGGAACCATCTCGGGACATGAGTGACCTGGACAATGGAAGGTGTCACATAGCGGAAATAGAAAGAGAGGAAGACTGGGTCTGACACCGTGGGGCCCCAGGCCACGCCAGGATGCACCCACCTCTAACTATTAGAATGTGAGAGTGAAATCAACTTCAATATTGTTTGAGCCTATTTGGGGGTTTTCTGCATTAATCCTAAACTGATCCAGGGATCTAACAGGTAATCCTCCTTTTGCAGACTGTATCAGCAGATTGTCCTACTGCCCCAGCATTCACAGAGTTAAGAGGAAATTCTAGTTTTACTAACCTACTCACTTGCACAAGAGCAGATCAGTTTCCAAAGATGCTCTGCTCTGAGGGGAAGAACTGGGCATTATGGCAGAGCAGCTCTCTAAGATCTCTACCCTCTCCTCAGTTTCCTCTCAGATGGCCACCTCAGCTTGTGACAGGACTTCACCTAGAAATTTAGAAAATGTTACACAACATCATACAGTAGGAACTAAGACACAATGAAGACATACTGAAGGGAAACAATGACAGCAAACAGAAAAGTATAAAAGATAAGATGAGGCCAGGATGGTCTATATACTTGCAACAATTTGACTGAGCTTCCTAACAGCCAAAGCAAAGAAAGAAACACAATCAACTCACAGTGACTGCTGGTTGTTCAACATGTATTTTCTAGACTTTGAGGCCTGAAAGTCATTTCTTCTGTGGGACCTAGAGAGGATGGTGCAATTGATGGGCAATGCCAGCAGTAGTCCCGGTGGCAAATGCAATAATGAGTCTTGCAGGATAATGTATTCAACCCTCCTGACATCTGGGTGTTGTTGTTCACTGTCATTCATGTTTTACAGATGAGGAAACCAAGGCAAAGGAAGTAACTCTGCCCAACATCGCACAGCCTGGAAATGGCAGAGCTGAGATTCCAGTCTATGAAGTCAGACTCCATAATCCAGACTCTTAACCAAGTTAAGGGTAGCCAGACCTGGGTTCAAATCTCACCCACTGTCCCCGGCTAAGCAGCACTGGACAGGTGACTGCACCTCTCTGAGTTTGTTTCTTCACCTATCAGTGGGGGAAAATCCCATAAACCAAACAGGGTGGTTGTGAACCATGAGCAAGAGACATTTGCATGGAACAAAATATGGGTGGGACTTTCCCTGGTGCCCTGGAATTACAGCTGAAGCCAAAATGAGAAATAAGGAGGGCCAAGTACCCCCAGATTCTGGAGCGAGCTGACAAGGAACCACCTGAAAACTGGAACCAGGTTACCTTCCTGTCCCCTTTCAGGATTTACCAGGAGGCAGCAGAGCCAGCCCCAATCACCAAATCTCCCACGTGTGTCATGCACAGAAGAGGTGAGAGTCTTATGGGGAGCAGAGCACTGGTCATGGAGAGGTGATATAGGCAGGGAGTCGGAGCCAGGAGGGTACCATCAGAGCAGTAGAAGCCACCGCAGTGCAGGGAACCAACCCCAACCCTCTGCCACTGGCCTGGTCCAATAAAGAGCAAGCCCCCCTCTGCCCCATCCTGGAGGAGCCTGGGAGAGCTGGGGGAAGGGGGTAGAACAGAGAGCTCTAGAGAAGACATGAGATCCGAGGTTCTAGAACAGCCTGGACTGTGTTTCAGTAACTGAAATGGGCCAGAAAGCAGTGAAATCTGCCTGAGGATGTTAAGGCCCAAGAAAGGAGAACTCAAAGAGCAACGAGTGGAAAAATCTAAACCATTTCCCGTTTTTACCCACCACAAAAAATGAACACTCCTCAACCAGCCACATGATTCAGCCCTTTGCATAGGGCCTGTGCTCACAGCAGGTGGCCACACGCATCGCCTCCATGTACATCAGGGCAAGAGGGCTCCCATCGGCCCTCCAAACCCCTGCCCCAATCAGGGACCCCACAGAGCCAGCCCCTCTCCAGGGGAGCTCCAGGATTTGAGCATTCCTACACCGGAAGACACCAACCCCTCTAGTGGGACCTGTCCCTTGGGTCCATCTCCTACCATACTCTGCTCACCTCTATCTGATTGCACTTGACCTTCAGTCTGCCACCTCCCTGGGTGACTAGTAATGGCAGGACGGAGTCCTTCTCTTTTCTCTTCTCTCCAGTCTTCACCGCTGGTGGGAAAGGGTCTTAGCAAAGCCCCAAAGTGAAGCCAAGGGAGGCCATGGCTATGAGCAAGTGGCAGACGCTGCCCAGGAAAAAGCCCCCATGAACTGCTGGACGAGACGTGAGTCATTGTCCCAACGTCAACATAAAGAGGGAGGTAGGATGCCAGGCCCCTGGGGGGAGGGCACAGGGTCAGAGTAGGAGGAGGGTGGAGATGGGTGAGAAGGGACTTTCAGTGGCCCATTGAGGCTGGAAAGAGGTAGAAAATAAACATTGTGAAGAATCCCTGGCCTCTGCATAGGTTTAATTTGATTATAAGAAAAATTGGGCTCTTCTCTGAGCCTGATGCACCCAGAAAGCCCTTCAGGTATCTGAAGGCAAAGCCACGAGGTTACCCAGCATTTGTAAATGGGGGAGTGTTTCTGCATATTCAATCAAACCAGCCACAGGCCTGTGAAACCTAACTGAGCCTCCGTTTCCCCGTTCATCAAGAAGGGTTAAAAAACACGTCCTCTAGGAAGGAGAGAGTTAGGGTGATGAACATAAGGTGGGTAGGACACCCGGTGGGGACATGTGCCTACAGCAGGAGACTAATAAGTGCTGGGTTCACCCTTTCTTGAGTTCAAACTGAGCAGCTGTCCTCCCTTTGGCTGAGCTGCACACGGCTCTGATGCAGAGAAGAGGGGTACTGAGGCAATGAGAGGGGCCCGCTGGGACGGCAGGCCCTGGATGCAGCCCAGCCACAGAGGGGCGGGAATTCAGCCCAAGGAAGCGTGAGTCACGAACCTCCCAGATGGCAAAGAGAAGGGTGCCGCGAACACACATCTCGTCTCCAGTTTCAGAGGATTCAGGTTGGAAGTGAGCTCTTATGTGTTTTTCTCCCTCTCTTCCTCGAGTGATGTACTTCTGACACTAATCAGAAATCCGTCCCCCTGGGAGCCAACAATAATGATTAATGGTGTTAAATATAGCCTGAGACTGCTGTGGCAAAATTAGGCGCCATGCATAAAACATCACCCGCCGCATCAGGCAGGCCAATCAGCCACTTTGGGGCTGGTGCATGTGGGCCAGTGCCCACCATCGAGGTGGCCCTGTCCAGCCACCTCCTCCTTTCCTGCCCACAGGGTTGTCTGCCAGGATACCCGCCATGCAGTTTGTGCCCATACGTGCCCCCTCTGAATCTCAGTCACCGTTAGACCCCTGAGTTGACTCGGAATAAAGGAATCACTGTGGAGATGGTGGAAGGAAAATGAGCTTGGGACCCCAAAAGCCCTGGGTTCAAATCCCAGCTCTTCTGCTTTCTAGCTGACTGGCCTTGGGCAAGTTCATTCCCCATCACTGAGCCTCACTTTACTCTTCTGTGAACAGGCTTCTTTGTAGTCAATGAGGTGGTATCAAGGTAGAGTGAGGGCCAGACATTTAGAAGGCACTCAGAACATTTTAGCTCCCCTCCTCACAATTCCATCCCCAAAGAGCAAATTACTCAGCGTCTCTGAATCAAGATTCCTCACCCACAAAATGGAGATGGTGATGTCTACCCTCATGAGCACGGAAAACACCTAAGATGGGCTCCCATGTCCATTCGTAATGTTGCGCATAGATATGAGAACTAACTATGCCCCAGGTACTGTCCTAGGTTCTGAGGATGCCCTCAAGGCTGAGACATTCAGTCCCTGCTCTCAGGGAGCTTACAGTCTACTGGGGAAATAGGCAAAAAGTTAAACAAACCAAGTTTAACTATAAATTTTACAAGATACTTTCTAAAGGAAGAGAAGAGGCTAAAATAAAATACAAGAGGGACAGCAAGGGAGCTGTTCCAAGAAGGTGATGTATGAGATGGAGCCAGCCCTTCTGCGAGTGTGGGAGAAGTTATTTCCTTCCCATAATCCCTCTCCCAGGTCTCCCCCACCCACGTGAACATCCAGCCCTTCTATGACATGGGTCCCCTCACTCTCGGGGGTGCCTTTGGAGGAGAGCTGAAATAGCTCAGTCCCCTAAGATTCATGGTCCCCACACTCCAGATTGTGCACACGTCCCAGTATGCATTTGTTTATAATTACAAACATGCACTGCCTTCCTAATTTTATGTACATCATTAAATATACATAAAAATACACCTTTGGAGGAGATGAGGACATAAATAGAAATGAAGTTCTAATTCTGTCTCCCGCACGCTGTAGTTCTCTCTCCTGGGATCTACACAGCCCACTGTGACGACCACGGATCAAGAGGAACCCGCAGCCCCAGAGGTGGCCGGAGGCGCGCCAGGGGGTCAGTGGGCAGATGTAGCCCCGTCCCCAACACCGATGTGCCCAAGAAGGATCAAGCTCCCAAGTCTAGCAGCCCAGCTCTCTCTTCCACCACCTGCCCTGGCAGTGGGCATCAACTCTGGGTCCCTTTCTCTTTTGCACTTGACCTTCTGCAGCACAGTGCCATGCCTCCCCCCTCCCCTGCCACCTCTTCCTACAGCTCAGGTCAGGACTCCTCGGGTAGGACAAGCTTGCTGCCTCTCTCCCTGCTGTTTCTTCTTCCTGGAAATCCCTCCTTGCCACCCTCCTTCTTCACCTGGCACCTCAACCACCACTCCAAAGCATCAGACAAGGCAGCCCCATGTCAGGGGACATAGGGACCACATACACGGAAGAATGAATGAGGCCACCATGGCAGGTGGTTGCTTTGCTGGGGGCCTGGACCTCCATAGGCTCCAACTGTCTGTACTGGGGGCATTAGGCCTTGGTACCTCTGTATCCTGAATCCTGACTGCCAAGCTCTGAGTTAAGGTAGCAGCCCCCTGACCTGGGCCACCTATGCCCTGTCACACTGTGTGACACTGAGTTCCTTGAGGATAGGAGTGTCTCTTATTTATCCCAAGCCTGTGGTGTGAGGCCCAGGCCTGGTGCCAATCACGCACTTGGCAAGCGTTTGTTAAACTGACCTGCTGATGTGGAAAGAAAAGCAAACACCTGTGGGTGAGGGCCCCTCCTTAACCAACCCTGGAGACAGAAATCACGGGAGAAAAGGCACATATTCCTAACCATACAACAATTCCAAGCATTCGCCCGGCAGATGAAACCACAACCAAAGTTAACAGACAACTCAAACATCTCTGGCAAAATCACCAGGCCAGAAGAGGGTTAAAATCTTTACTCTACAGAGCTGCCAAGTTGACGAGAAGGGGACAGATGACTCTATAGAGAAACGAGCAAAGGATGCACAGAGGCAATTCACAGGCGAGCGCGTTCAAATGACCAAAGAGATGAAAAACTGCTCAGACTCACTGCTAGGCAGGGAAATGCAAATGAAAACAGTAAGAGAGCACTTTACACCACTCAACCTGGGCAACACGATCAAGACCGATAACCACTCTAGCTGGCGGGGGTGCAGGGCAAAGATGACTCTCAAATTACTGGGGTGATGTGAAGTGCTATAGCCTCTGGGGAAATCAAGCTGGCATCTGCTATTAAAATTAAAAGTACACAAACCTTCTGACCCAGCAATTGGACTCCTGGAATTATACCCCAGAGAAATAAAATCTATGGAGGTACCTAAGAATGCGTGTGTGCATGGAGGTTCATCGTCATGCTTCTCATTATAGAAACAAACAGAAAATAAATGACAATCAATAGGGGGATGGTCGGTGACATTACAGGACATCCACGCTCCGGAATATTAGATAATCATTAAAAAGAATGTACTAGAACTACAGCTATTGGTGCAGAAGAATTTCCAAAGGGCATTGCTGAATGATGATAAGGCAGATCGTAAAAGCATTAATATATGTTTGTATATGATGATATACGCGGGAAAACATGAGAAGATCTACACTAGATCATTAACGTGGTTTCAGGGTGAGAGTAAGGGGGAATGATGTCACTGGAGGAGGGTTCGGGGACAGGTAAAACAAAGGAAAATTAAAATAAGATGTACAATGTAACGTTTATGCGTTCAGATGAGATTGTCTATAAAAATACATTTACATGTATATGTCAAGAAAGCCTGTACATGTGTGCCCCTCCCTCCTTTATCTCTCTTGGCCTCATGCTCACTCTCAGCCCCTATGTTTCTCACTTCAAACAATTCAGGTAAGAAAAACAAGTAGATTCCAAATAAGAAGCTAAATACCTGATTTACCTGGCACCCTCAACGCAAAAGAGATCTGAGAGCTGAAAGGATTATATGGTCCTCACTCTGGGGAAAGGTGTTTGAGCTAATTACTCTAATTTTATACAATTATGAGGGTCATTGTGGCAGCCATGCCTGCAGGAGACCCCCATGATCCACATCATCCTGTCATCCCCACCCCTTGCGTGTGGGTGGGACCTATTGTAAAGGTGATGGGCTGTCTGTCCTGAGATTGTGTTTCATTATGAGATGCTCTCCTGCTGGCCTTGAAGAAGCCAAGTGCCCTGTTGTGGACTGTCCATGGAGAGAGTCACACGGGAGAAGTCTGAGGGTGGCCGGCAGGACCTGAAGGCAACCCCAGCTGAGAGCAGGGAGGAGCTTGTGCCCTCAGTCACGCAACCTAAACGCAGCTGGAAGCAATTCTTCCCTGACTGAACACAGCCCAGCGCACATCACGACTGCAGCCCCATCAGAGCCCAAGCAGAGGAACCGACTATACCACGCTTGGGCTCCTGACGCACAGAAACCGTGGCACGGGAAACGTGCACTGTTTTCCACCTCTGGATCTGTGTCATTTGTTATGCAGCAAGAGGAAACAAATACACCCATCAAATTAACCCTTTCACTGCATTAACTGACTTCAAGTTTTTTACAAAAGCCACAAAAAATAAAAAGTTGGTATTTTCACTATTTTGTGCATTTAATAACATTTTGAGTTGCTATGTATATAAATGACATTATTTTTATTTAAAATTTTTGTGATATGGTAATAAATTTACCGTTATATTTTAGCAAAAAATACTCAAAACATACCATGTGGCATCAATTAGATTGAAGTATAGATAAATTAGAATCTAATGGTATTGATGACATAAAAAATTTATTACAAAACGTTATACAATATGGCATATAAAACATCTTTGCTGTTGACAGTGCAAACCACAGGATATTAAAAAATCTTCTAAATGGAGAAAAGTCCTTGAAACAGTTTCACACTGAATAACAATTTTATTGGGGTAAACTCAAATGTCACAGTCAGTGGATGGAAATATTCATTCAGATATATGCGAATGTTGCAGCAAGATGGTTAAGAAATCAAATGGGAGAACTAAGAAAGATGCACCAAGAATTAGAAGACATGACCACTAGGATGCAGACAAGCAGAGATAAAAACTAGTAGTTAACAAATGTTTGGGGCCACTGTGAATTATAGCAAAGGACCCTGTAAGCATCCGTCTGTCACAGCAGGGGCCGGGATATCTAAGACCCTGAGGGCATCCGGTGAGGAGATGGAAGGAGCAGTGAACATGTCAAGTGTCATCTACTGTTGCAGCAGCCTATCAGATGGGTGCCAGAAGGGGACCATCCAAATCCTCTCCCTAGGAATCAACAGCGCGCTGAAGAATGAAACTTCTCCAGTGCAAGTGGCTCGCCACGTGTTTACCAACACGCACAGAGCATGCAGGGCCAGGCACAGAGGAGGTACTGACAGACCCACCAGCCACCTCCCTTTACAGATGAGAGAGCAAAGGTTCAAAGGTCACACAGCCAGCCAGGGGCCCAACAAGCATTCAAACTGGTTCTGCTGGGCCCCCCAGATGGTGCCGTACCTCATCTAACTCCACAGCCCAGACTCTTAATCCACCACGCTGCCCCCCTGGGCCTCAGTCTCCTCCGTGCATAAAACGGGGAGATGCAAAAGGCTTAGCTCGTGAGGAGAAAATGGGTGAATGCATGCAGAGCATGTACAAGAGTGCCTGGCAGGCAGAAAGTGCCGACTGTCTTTCCTGATGTGCTTTATTGCTCTCAAAAAAAAAAAAAAAAAAAAAAAGTGGAGACAAAAAGAATAAGAGTTCAATTTCTGAAAAGTAACAACTCCTGGGAAATGGGTTAGTGTCGATCATTCTTTCCAGCATACAGTACCTTGTCTTCCCCAACAGCGGTGCACAAAACTAACTCTCCATCATTGCTACGAGGCACAGAAGGGAGGGGCGTGCTTCTTGTATCCAAGGCCTGAAGTGGCTGAGCACTTTGACGGGTCAGCAAAGGGAGGGGCAGGATGGAAAATGGACTCCTATTTAGAGGGGAACATGGGCCCACCTCAAGCTCCAAGTTATTAACAAGTCAAAGGCTTCCAGACAGCTGACCAGGCCCTCCCCTTTGTACCAGCCCAGGCCAAGAACTAGCTCTCATCTCAGGATTCCAGGCCATCAAGGCCCACGAGACGCATCCCCCAGAAAACGGAGATTTTCCTTCGGATGAAAGCGAAAAGGTTTCCATGTGTCTGCAGAAAAGGCCTGGAGACGGCAGCTCCACCAGCACAGTGTGCTAGATCCCTTACACCTCACGGGAGACCAAGGTCTCAGCTGTAGGACACACGGGGCCAGAGCCACAGAAGCCACACAGAGCCGAAGGCCCAGGGGAAGGGGCCTCCTCCTCCTCTGCTCCACGCCAACCCTGGCTGGGACCCAAGTGTTATGTGAGAGACGTTTTCAATAGCAAATGCCAGAGCCTCCAGGCACAATCTGACACAGGGACTCAGCAAGGGTCACAGGAGGCGTAAAAGCCCCTGACTCCAGCCTCCCCCTGGCCTCCCCCACGCCCCACAGATCTGATGTCAAACAACGGCCTGAAACAGCGCCATCAATAAAGTGCTTTACAGCTTAGGATTTACAACTTCCCCCTACAGAAGCAGACAGATGAAAGAGACCGCGAGGATGTTCACGACAGAATTGTTTACAAAGAAGGGAAGAAAACAGGGCAGTTTGACCCCAAACAGAAGACTGGTTAAGTTAATGGCACATCCAGACAACAGACTGCTAGGTGGTCAGTACAGATGCTCCGTGAGCATTTCTTCATGAAAAGGTATTCAGGATTTTAGGTTAACATGTGAGCTTCCCTATATTACCATCCCTTTTGTGTAAAAAAAAAAACCAAAAAAAAAACGGAGAAAGAGGTTCAGAAGGTCAGAGACCATGCTGGTCACTGTCTGTGGGTAATGACAATAAAGAGCTTTGCCTCCCTCTGCTTATCTGCATGCCCTCATTTTTTTTCTGCCATGAACAGAGATATTGCTTTGTATATCTTTTGTTTAAGAAAAAAAAAAAAAAGACAAGCTAAGTAATTTAGCTTTTAAAGGAGGGAGCACGCATTATCCTCAAAACCGGAAGCCGATGTAACAGCAGCTAACCCCTGGCCTCCTAATGGCCAGATCTGGCGTAAGCCGTCCACGCTGTCTGGCAGGGGTCCTAACTGGGGCCTCGAGGCAGGGGATTGGCGGTCCAAGGATGGGCTTTGGGGAGGGGGAGGCACATTCCCCCTGGGGCCTTATGCCAAAGGTGTGCATGTTTACAATGCACATTTTCCTGGGGAAGGATATGAAAAATCCACGTTCTTTAAAAACTCGAGCGGTATGACCCACTGTCCTGGGTCCTCTGGCACACACTTCTGCCTGTCTCCTCTTTGTCCCATCAGGCCTGTTTTCCAGATCCCCCCATCTATCTGTGTTTCCCAAAGTCCCACCTGCCAGAGATGCATCTTGTAATAGTGCTGGGGCCTCATCTCAGTGTCTCTGACAGATCAGAGGAAGTTGTGTGTCCTTCTGGGGAAAATGTCCACACTGAATTTTATGACGGATCTAGGCAGCTGGCACCCTCCCAAGGCCTACCCATGGATGGGCAGTAGGTGAACCAGTGTCCCCCAATATTTATGCCCACCCAGAACCTCAGAACGTGACCGCATCTGGAAAGAGGGTCTTTGTAGATGTGATTAGCTAAGGATCTTGAGATGAATGTCCCTGGATTTCGGCTGGGCCCTAAACCAATGACCTGTAAGTTACTGGTGTCCTTCTAAGACGGGGAGAGGACACAGGGGTACCTGGGAAGGAGATCACGTGAGGCCCGAGGCAGAGACTGGAGTAATGCTGCCATAAACCAAGGAGCTGCCAGGAACTGAAAGAGGTGACCGAGGCTCCACCCCCACCGCCTTCCGAGGCCCTGTCGACACCTCGATCTCAGTGCAGCGATACTTACTTTAGACTTCAGGCCTCCAGGACTGCGAGAATAAACTGCTGTTTGAAGCCACCAGCTAGTGACTATGTTAGAGTAGCTCAGGAAAACGGATGCAGACCCCAACCCCAGAAAGACTGGAGGCCCCAGGGAAGACCCTCTTTGCTTTGAGCCGGGGCCTCCCAAATCTGCATCTGCAGGCCAGAGCCCCCTGGATACTCCCTGCAACCACCTCTCCACCCATCAGCCGCACCTCTGCTCTTCTGCAATTCCTGACTCAGTACTGGCTCCATCACCCGCAGCTCGGAAGCTGCACCCTCAGCCACAATTCACACCCTCGCCTCCCCTCCCATGGCCTATTAATAAAACAAAGTAAAAATTAAATTACTGCTAACGCACCCCTGGTCTGCTCTCCCGAGGGCTGGATGGTTTGCAATTCTAATCTGCTTTCCAAGGTCTTAAAATAATTTCACAAGCGCCCCAGCGAGGCCACCCCCGCCCCTGCCTGTATCACACAGCAGATCAGACCGCGGGACCCCAGACTGCAGTGTCCTAACAGCAAAGAGGATGGGACAGTGCCGAGCAGCGGGGGCACTGGGGTCTGCTCCCAGCCCCTCCACAGACTCAAGGTACTGTTCCAGGCAGGACACCGGCCCTCTCTGCCTCAGTTCTCCCATCCGTAATATGGTATGGGAGGCACTGTCAGGTCTGTCCGGGCGAATGCTACTTCTTGGCTACTGCCAGTTACAAAATCCAGGGTTCTAACCCATTTTGGACTCAAGGGCTAGCGTTTATCCAGATCCAGTCCCCCTGCCCAGGCACATGGAAGACTGACTTCCCAGTCTCCAGCGGGACCGAGGGAAATGTGAGCAGAAGTGATCACTTCTGGGCGGATGTCTTTAAAAGGCACAGGGCCGTGTCCATGTGTCCCCATGACAAGTGACCATGGAAGCCCCATGTTGTGAGGGTGGAGCCCCAGACCCACCCAGATCTCTGGGTTACATGGGGAAAGGGGCCATGCTGGAGACCCACTCACTCATCTCAGCCTTGGCCTGGGTGAGAGCTGGACGTGGTCATTGTAATCACTGAGATTTCAAGATGTGCTTAGGAATGCAGCCCCGCCTGGCCCCACCTGACTAACTCAAATGCTATTTCCTCTTACAGATCTGGTGATGAGGAATCTGCAGAAAAGGCAAAGGGGCCTTTCCGAATCCACAAGGTGACACCAGTCAAACCTAGACAGTGTGGCAAAGCATTGAACAGGTGTGGGAGCAGCCCCTTAGCATGGCTGGAATCTCAGGCGTGTACCCAGAACCGGGGCTGGGGATGCATAGAAAGGAGCACCAGGGAACAGGCAGTGACGAGAGGCTGTTCCATGCCCCTGCCTAGCCCCTTCTTCAAGAGAAACCAGCCCTGGGGAGATGTGGGCCCTCCAGAAACACACCTTGATTCTCCGGACCCTGAGGAGGACCAGTCCCTCTAGGACCTCCCCACTGGCCACTCACACTTCTTTCTTCTGTAGCCCACCTGCCACCTCACACATGACCATGAGCATCAAGCCATGTGTGGGACAGCAGGCTCTGGGGACGCACCTCCACTGCTAGGCCTCAGCTCTGTCTGCTCTGGACAGCCCACTTCCATAGGTAAAGCAGAAAAGGCTCTTAGATCTCTGGTCATCCTCATTTTTGTATAGAGAAAAGATGGATGCAGACAAAATAAAAAACATGGGCACAGAGTGGGGAAGCAACTTGCCTAGAGCCGCACAGCAATGCCATGGCACAGCTTTGGAACTAGAGTGCAGACTGGGCCCCAAGCATGCTGTTCTTTCTCCTACTATTCTGCTCCTTAGGATCCCAGCGTCCTTGGGATTTCTGTGTCACTAGAAACAGCAGCCATGCCTTATGATACCCCTTCAGCCGACTGTGCATCAATTCTAGTTTTTATGCAGGGAGGAAAGGAAAGACGACCCAGGAGCTCACTGGGAAATCTAAGCCTGGGCCCGATCACAGGTAGTGACCCTGGCCCTGCGCTCCTCCCCACCCCCGCAGGGGCCTGAAAGACATCCTGACAGGTGGCCAGGACACATTTCAGCCGTGCAGCCCTTCCACCCAGCAAGACACCACCGAGGGTTGAGCAAGCCCTTTGCACTGAGCCTAGAAGAATCTCAAGGCTTGGTGCCTGGATAAAGCCCTCCTGGTCACCTCAATCTCTCAGAGGTGCCTCGGCCCACCTCAGCCTAGGGGCACCACATGCCTTGTTGCCAGAGAAGCACCAGCTCTTAGATAAACACGTGTCTCAGGACAGAGCAATTCCCAGCTACTCCCCCAAACCAGTTAAGACTAACTTGTCTCTCACTCAGCGCTCAAAGCAGTCAACAAGCACCACTGCCCATGATGCCAGCCTCCAAAGCACACAGTGTGATGGGGGTGGGGGGAGGGGGAAGGCAAGGGGAAAGGGCCCCAGCCTCAGGTGGTATGTTCTAGCACATACACCCCTACTCTGATACCTCATGGCTGTGGCAGACATCACTAATCAATCATCAGCTTCCTTCCCACTGAGCTGAAGCACAGCTTGGTATCTCTCCACCCTGCACTCCAGTTATCAACGACCATCTATCAGGGCTGGCACGCCAGATGAAAACCACTTCCCACACCTGCTATCACCTGCCAAGTTTCTCCAATACAAGGGTTGCCTTCCACCTCCTGGCACACGTTTATCTGGTGGTGGCATGAGTGAAAGAATCAGGACACACTTAGAAGTAGGAATGACACATGCCTGGGGCCCTGGGATAAAGAATTTCAAGGGGCACTGTGCTGAGCAAGAGATGCTGCGCAGGCAAAAGTCACGGGGGGGGGGGAGGGGCGGGGGGCATGCTATGACGTCAACAACAAGTGAGAGCACCCTGCAGAGACTAAGAGGTCCCTTGAGAACCAGGACGTGGAATCTTAGACTTCCTGAAAGTTCTGACCGGCACACAATGCCCATTATTTGCATTTACTAGAAGAGTTTGCTCTGCTGTGGTTAAGTTACTGGCTTAGAGACAGGAAAACAAAAGAATAGGGACAAACAGTCTCTTCTTGAAGGGAAGATGCAAAAAAAGTGAGGTTGCCCTAGGGATGAGTGCTAAAACCGGTCTTATTTAAAGTCCTCGCCACTGAGCTGGGCAGAATAACGCACAAGAGGCTGCCAAGCGTGCAGATGGCGCTCCCTCTGCCTGAGAGGGGAAATGAGGCCACTCGGGACACCTGGCAGGGAGACGGGATGAGAGCCGGGTGGACGGGAAGCTGTGTCTGCTCTGGAGAGACAGGGAGTGTGAGAAGGTAGCTGTCCTGGCTCTGGGGCCGCTGCAGGGAGCCTTCCACCCAACCCTGTGGGAGCACAAGGGCCCAGAGCAACAGCAGCAAGGAGAGTTTGGGACCAACAGGGACATCCTCACTCCCGTTCCAAGGCACTGTCAGCCCCAGAGAGGCTGACGCAGGAACTGGTGTGAAGCCATGATCTTCGCCATCTCTCAGGTCCCAGAAGTGCCTCCAAAGAGAGGACAGTTCTCACCAGAGCCAGTGGAAGGGGCCGAATGCAGCCTGCTCAGATGGGACCTGCAGGCCACCCTCATCACTAGCTCCTGTTCACTGCTCTAAAGCTTTCTGTGGCTCCCTGTGGCCCTCAGGGGCAAGTCACAATTCTTGGTTGTAGAGGAGAGGCTAAAGGGTACAAATACTGTCCCTGTCATTTACAGGCTGTGTGACCTGGGCCAGTGACCTTACCTCCCTGTACCTCAGCCTCTCCAGATGATGACAGTTACTCTCCAAGCCGAGGACAAGAGATAACATGAGGTGTCCCCCAGAGATACTCAAGGGGTCGCTCTCAGGGTTGTCAGTCTGTTCAAGACATTCCATGATGTTTCTTCTCAGCCTCCTATCCCACAGGCCCCTGCTCTCAGAGGTAAATAGAAGTCACATGGAACTTTCCGCCGTCTCTCAAGCACACCCACACTCCTACCTCCGTGCCCTTCTGCCTGTCACGACCTTCCTGTGCCTTCACTGTCTTACTCATGTCCTCTCATTTCACGCACGAGGGAACAGAGAGGGGAGCCAGCCTGCCAGAGCTCACACAGTGAGCCTGATCCCAGCCCCAAGCTCTCCTGACCAGAGGGGCCCTGCACTGGTGGGCAATCAGCTGGCAGCCGGGAGCTGTGTGGAGAAAGAATTTCTCTCCATTTCCCCTCAACACGTAAAACCAGTCCCTAATCCTGGTTATTAATGTAAATAATATTCCAGCAAAGCAAGCAAGCACCCCGCCTCCCCGAGGGGCTCCAGGGATTACGGCCACCGTGTCCGACACAGCAAGGACAATAACCAATTGACTCTTATTAAAACTCCAATAACGCTGGTGTGATTGCGGCTTTGGGAAGCGTACTGCTGGGAGCGGGGGGTCAACCGCATTAGGAAGATGTAATTAGACTAATAAATTCCAGGCAATCTTTTTCCCCCTCTTTGCTCCAAGGAGGAGCTACTCACAAGACCTCATTACCCACATGGAGGCCCCTTGGTGCAGAGGAAGGCAGATTTTAAGATCTCCTGGGTCTGACTGGAGAAAGACCCCTTGGCCCCCATAGCTCCACACGTGGGGCTTCCTGGCCAACCAGCAGCGGCTCCAGGAGGCTGGGGAAGTGTGGCCACCATTCCCGCTCTCCTCTCACTCAGAAGCGACCCCTGCTTCCCCTCTCACCCCATGTAGCCCCTCTCCTTGGCCAAGCACAAGTCCACATGAATGGCTTCTTTGCTGAGTCTGTGGGCTCAGAGCCATGGCACTGCCTTGACCCCATCCGTGTGGGCTCTCCCCCACATAATGGGTGGGGTCAAGATGTATTGGAGGACCTGGTGGGGTGATCTGAGATCCCAAAAGATGAGCTGCTGGGCTGGCAAGGGGACAGACTTTAGGGGA
Source organism: Lyroderma lyra (assembly GCA_004026885.1). Classification (NCBI taxonomy): domain Eukaryota; kingdom Metazoa; phylum Chordata; class Mammalia; order Chiroptera; family Megadermatidae; genus Lyroderma; species Lyroderma lyra. Next base: position 16,611 of record PVJL010007934.1, on the reverse strand, counting down.
GGCTCAACCTCCCCCAAGTGCCAGCGGCCATTGTAGGCCCTGGATTTCGGAGTACAAGCCCGTCTTCTGGGGTGCGGAAAACCTGACAAGGCAGTCCCTACTTAACAGACCCCCACCCATCTCATAACACCCAAGCTGTCTGCCATAGCAGCTGCTCTGAGGATGCAAATCTGTTGGATGTAATCGACAGATTAGCAAATGATCTGAGCATCACACGAATTGCATGCTGACTTGTGGGAGACGTCATCCATGAGAAACATACATGGTAAAAAGCAAGTCCGGACCCGAGCCACCTTGGAATACTCAAGACACACACACCTCACAGGGAATATGAGTGCCACCCACCCACACCTGGGGTTACACCTGTCCGTCGGATCTCCCATAACCTTCCTTCCGTCACCTTGCCGGGGAACCTCACGTCTTGCCCTCTATCTCCCCTTAGTCTATGTTGTATTTTTCTCTCTCTGTCCCCTTGACTTTTTCTTTCTCTCTCTTTTGTTCTCTTCCCTTTGCACACAGGGTGGCAGGTGTGAGAACTGGGTGGGTGGCCAGCAGATAGAGTAGGCACACCCTTACAAAAGCAAACTTTCAGGTTTTTTTTAAGATAACTATTATACTGAAATAAATATGGTACTTTATGTATTTGTTAACCATTAAATGTGGATAAAACTTGATCACCATCTTATTGGATTCCTATCTTTTTTTACGTGTTCACTACCAAAGTGCTTGGTTGAGTGCTGTACCCTGATCCCATATTCCTCATACATCCTGTGGTTTCCACTGGACAGTTTTGCATTGCACGGTGACTTTGACTTTGAGGCACGTATCTGTACTGTTCTAGCAGCAGGGGTACTGTTCTGCTGGCATGGGCGGTATACTGGAGGGTCCTGTCCCCATCACGCAGATGGGAACATAAAATCCAGAGTGGTTCAAGACCCCCCACCTCCGGACAAACTCATTCCTGCCTCTGGTCTTGGATGTTTATGTTCACTGCTCACCTATCCTGTGTCCAATAAAGGCAGGGGAACTGAGTAAGAACAGGCTTCAGAACTGGAACTCCTAACCCAAGTGTCCTTCAATGGGTGACTGGATAAAGACGCTGTGGTACATACTCGTATGCACAGTGAAATATGACTCAGCCGTAAGAAAAGATGAGATACTGCCATTTGTGACAGCATGGATGGACTGGAGATCACCAGGCTACGTGAAATACGTCAGACAGAAAAAGTCAAGAACTATATGATTACACTCATTAAGGGGGATAAAAAACTGAAAGCAACAAACAAGACAAACCAAAACTCAAGACACAATAGCAGAGGTGAAAGCGGGAGAGGGGGTGGTAGAAAAAGATCAAATGAGTCAAATATATGATGATGGAAGGAGATTTGACTTTGGGTGGTGAATATACAATGCAAAATATATAGATGATGTATTATAAAACTGAAACCTGTATCATTTTATTAACCAATCTCACCCCAATAATTTAATGTAAAAATAAACAGAATTCCTCCCAGCTCTACCACTTAGGTTTGTGACAAGCAAAATACATAACCTCTCTGTGCCTCAGTCTTCTCATCTGTCAAATGGACATAGCTCAGAGAAGTTGTGAGATAATAAAATTAATAAATGTAGGAGGACATTTACTCTTTTACACCGCTACTTAAACCAGTGTCAGGGCCATAGTAACCACCCCAAAAATGGTGGCCACTCTCATTTTCACAGCTTACCATATACCCCCATGGACTCTGATGCCAACCAAAAGGTGCCAGGAGGTGGGGATGTTGGGTTGGAGAGTACAGGCTTTTGCCATCAGACCCAGGTTCAAATCCCAACTTTCCATATTACTCCCTGTGGCCCTGGACAGGTGACCTGGGCTCTTGGCTTCAGTTTGGCCATCTATAAAATGGGGTAAAAGTTACATGTCACTCATGCTGAGGGCCCAGCACATGAAGCAGGAAGTGAGAGGAGATCATTTCCCTTGGGCCACCTTTGCCCATGGTCTTGGGTGTTGCCCCAGCTGAACCCCACCCATTGGAACTCTTCCCAACACTCTCCCTCCCCCAGTCCCCAGAGGGCACAGCCCCTCACATACAGGAAAAGAACCTACAAGCACAGACTTCCCTGCCCAGCATTTACATCTCCGTGTCTCAGGGGAGCAGGACCCCGGCCACACAGATTGCATCTGTGAGCAGCCTAGGTCCTGCCTCACCTCCCTCCGGGCCCAGAGATGTTCCGGCTGGGCTGGATTACTGCTTCCTGGCACCTATCACTTCCCTGAAAATGCTAGCACCACTGAAGCAGGGGAGGACCCCCACACAGCACACTGCTGGTAGGCGGGCCATGTCCCAAGGACCAGGATTGTCCCTGACCCACCAGGCCACCCCAGCAGCCCTGGGACCAGAGGCTGGGACTAGGGTGGATAGGAACGAGCACTGCTTCAATACCTACTGTCTGTCAAGTGCCACACTGGGCATTTTACACACAGTAAGTCACTTCATCCTCACTAGCACCTTCTCACAGAGATCATATACCTCTACTTTCCAGATGGGGAAACTGAGGCTCCTAGCATTTACTCAGCATCACAAAGGCAGAAAGCAACAGGGCTGGGACTTGAACCAGATTCAGGACCAGGGTCCATGTGTTTCCACCAAGCCACGCCTCCCCACCAGGCCTGCTGGTCTGGCCACGTGTGCAGCTCATGCCCCACCTCCAGCCCCCAGCCCCCACTCACCCACCTGGGAAATGAGGGTAATGCTGGCCCCATACACAGCACTGGATTATCTGAGAAGCAAGGAAGCAGGCACGGTGCTTTGAGAATTAGGAAAACAGACCTTGATCAGGAACCTTCCTCCCCTTGCCCTGGTCGGAGCCTAGACCCCAGCACCTAAGCACCTGTTCACCCAGGGAGCCAGCCTTCCCCATGGCAGGTGTCGGGGCATGTGGCCTCTGTCAGAGTACTTCCAGTGACAGGAGCTCACTGCACCCAATGCAGGCTGTTCCAAGTTTAGCTGCTAGAGGCCTCAGAGCCAAAATCATCTCCCCGTCATTTCTGCCCAGCAGTCCCTGAGGACGCCCCACTGTGGGATAATGGGACCAATGGCGTCTCCCTTCCTCCAAAGCAGTTATGTACCCTCTCTGCCCCCGCCCGGTCATCTCCTTCAGGGCCAAATTCTCTTCAACCCCCACTCTCAGGATGAAGAGAATGACGATGAAGACAAAGGCAGTATCAGAGACTCGGACGTCATGAACAACTTAGCAGGCATTACTCTGCATCGGGAGTCAGCCCGCTAAGGCCCGCGGGCCAAATTCAGTTCACTGCCTGTTTCTGGACGGCCTGTGGGCCAAGGATAGTTTTTGTATTTTTAAACGTTTTTTGTGGGAAAAAAATCAGAAAAAGAAGACTCTCTTGCGACACATGAGAAGTGTATGAAGTTCAAATTCCAGTGTCTATAAATAGTTTCATTGGAGCACAGCCATGTCCATCATTTACATATTGTCTCTGGCTGGTGCCCAGTTACGACAGCAGATCTGAGGAGTTTGGCAGAGACTCTGTGGCCCACAGAGCCCAGAATGTTTACTATCTGGTCTTTTACAGAGAAACGTTGCAGACTCCTATTCTCTGTGCTTCCCAGGACCACCTCAACCCTCACAATAACCCATGAGGAGGCTGCTACCATAATATTCACTTCACAGATGAGGAAGCAGCCGTTCGGAGATATGACGTTAAGTTGCCCAAATCCCAGTCCCACAGTGCTGGAGCCAGGCCCAGGCCCAAGCCATTTGACTCCAATGTCTGCATCCTGCCCACTCCCCTATTCTTCCCAGGCAGAGCCCAGAGCTGAGGGTTCCCTCACCACAGCCCCAGCAGAGCCATCTCCCTGCACCTAGAGGCTTGGCTTCCCTGTGTGTGGTGGGAAGGACCAGAGAACCGGGTCAGCTCACTGGCCACTATGATCCCTAGTTCCTCTTTGAATCCCACTGGATCTTTTATTGGCCCGCCCTTAAAAGGGCCTATAAACCCGATGCTCCCCGGATACTAAAAGAAATCGATCCACAGCACCCTCCAGACTGGGAACAACAGCAGGTGCACTGAAGTCAGTCGCTCTAACCAGAGGTCTCTAAAAATCTATGAGCACCAATAAATTTGGCTCGCAGACTGCCCACTGGCTCCACATAAACCTGTCCTGTCCACAATCTCGCAGAGGTGGGACTGCTATCCAGGTTGTGGAAATCTCAAGACCACTTGCCCAGTTTTTCTCTCTCTGAATATCCGACAATGAGGGGAGAAGCTTGCATGCTCAGTTACCATAGAAACCAGGCTAGGTGATGTCTGCAGCACGAAGGATTAAAGATAGATGTTAGAGGCTGAAGAACTCCAAAGGAAGAGACACTGGCACACGATTCCTAATCTGTGATTAAAGTTCTCAAAGAGGTTTACACCTTATTATTAACTCTGAGCTTAGATGCACGTTATGAACTGCAGAGCTCATCAATAAATAAAAAATCAATATACCTAGAAGGCAAATGTTTGACTTTTCTTTATTTGCATATTAAATGTAGTTGTACCTCATCCGGCTGGAAGAAATCCAAATAATACAGTCCAGACATGGCACACAGGTGACCCACAGGCGGTTTCGGTCTGTGAAACTGTTTTACTGGCCTTTCCAAAAACTTCTAAGTAAGTGGCTAAGATTTAAAATCTCAACTCTTTTATAGCACAGTTAAGATGTCTGGCTTTTCCTGAACATAATCCAAAGATCTGGCATGGCAGCCCTACATAGCAACAGGTAGGTCCTGACCAGGGGCCGCCCCCGGGAGGCAGGGCACATGCCTGCCATGCCCTCCACCCCTAGCACCCTCTTCTCCCCTGCACCTGGCCATTTCACACCTTTTTGTCTTTCCTGCCAGGCCCCTGTCAGCATCTGAATTTGTGACACCCAACTTCAAGTGCCACCACCCCCATTTCACTGGTGGAAACACTGAGGCCTCAAGAGAAGAAACATCCTGCCTAACATGCGACAGTGAATTCCTGGCAGAGCTGGTCTCCCAAGGTCCAGGGCAGGACTCAGCTCAGACCTGTCTGGAAGGAAAGTCCAGAGGCTGGGTTACTACCTGGCAGTTGCAAACGTGTCTAAGGTGAAAATTAGATTTTTCTGCTGACATCAATTTTGCCCGCTTTGTTCGAGCTCTTTGCAGAGAGAAGGGAGGGAAGGAAAACGCTCTGCAGGGACAAGGAGAACATCTCCTCTGACCCTCTCCAAACCCCCTGCACTCTGCCACCCCTGCCTGTCCACAGCCATGCTCAATGCCGCCTAGAAATACAGAGGAAGAAAAGGCTGGAGACAAAAAGAACTGGGGCAATAGCTCAGGACAGGTCAGCAGGCAGCCCCTGACTTCACAGCTGATGATTCTGTAATACAGATGAGTGGAGAACATCGGCCAGGCCTAGGTTCAAATCCTCTCTCTGCTATTTGCTTGCTGTGTGACCTTTGCCAAGTCACTTAACCTCTCTGAGCATTCTGCCTGGTATTCAATTCCATCTTCAGCCTTCAGCTCCAGCCACACTCCCTGCTCCCTATCAGTGAAGCACCAGCTGGTCTCCACATCCACTAAACCCAGCAGGCACGTTCCAGCCTCCGTGACTTTGCCCAAACGATGAGCCTCACTCAGAGCACATTCTCACCGCCCCCCTCCATTCAAGACCACCTAGCCCAGACCCCACGTTTCCACAATCTCCCCAGACCCAGGAACCTCTGTCCAGTCTGAACTCAGCTCCTTCACTGGCTCAGAAGAATCTGGTCCTATCCTCTAACACTCTGTATGGTGACACTGTCTTCCTTGGCATCTTGACGGTCCGGGACACAGCTCGTACAACTTGGAGGTCCTTTTAGGGGACATCAAATATTTGTGGCAGCTAAGTACCCTCCCCAAATTCCTTCCAGGACTGATCCTTCCCTCCCAACTGGCGGGATTATGGGTCATGAGGTCCTGGATACCACCAAGCCAGGACGAGGCACAAGGCCAAAGCCGCATCACTTTGATCCCCTCTCTCCCAGGACATGGAATTCCACCATGCAAGATCCTTCAAAGCTGGCTGGGGCCACCCCTCCTGGAGGTGTCCCAGAGGGCTTTAGGCTCCTGGCCTTTCCAAGCCAGTCCTTCAGCCAGACCTCAGATTCCAGGAGCTTTCTTCTGATCAATTCCTTTTCTGTGGAATTTGGCCAAAGCCTTTTGTTTGAAAAAAGAAAAAGAAAGAAAAAGAAAGAAAAGAAAGAAAGAAAGAGAAAGAAAGAAAGAGAAAGAAAGAAAGAAAGAAAGAAAGAAAGAAAGCAAGCAAGCAAGCAAGCAGGCCTAACTAACTGATTCTCTATAGACCACACATCACATACACCCATTTCCCAAAATTGAACCCTACAGACCCGTAGTCCCCTGGGCACCACTGCCATGTAGTCAGAGAGGCCAAGATCCCTCGTGCTTTCTGGAAAAGGCCAAGCTGCCAGCTGCTTAAGTAACACAACTTAATTCTTCTCTTGTTCCAGCTAAAAGAACCCAAGTGAGCCAAGAGGCTAAGCAAGGTGGTGCCTCTTGTTTGAAAATAAATAAACAAATGTGTGATGAGGCATAATTGAACAGATTACATATAAAGCAGGTATTTCTGCACATGCCAAAAATACAACTGAGTACCTAAGGGGGATAAATACAGCAGGCACAGGCCTTCATCCAATACCCAATGAGCAAAGCATACCACCCACCAAGAGACCAATGGACAAGATGGACCAGAGGCACAGAAGACACCAAATTCGCCCCACCAGGGGTGCAGGGGAGGTCCTAGCCACGAGGGAAGGATGCGCAGAAGTCCGTTGGGCATGGGGAGGAGAGAGGAGAGATGTCTAGGAAGAAGCTCCTTAGAACTAGCCTGGTCTAATCAACCAGCATCATCTGTCTCCTGTGCCACTGCAACAGTCCCCACACAGGTCACCCGGCCTCTGCCCCACCCCGACAGCCTGTCCTCAACAGTAGAATCCACGTCATAGCGTTCCTCAGCATAAACCCCACCAACACCACCCAGCGCCTCCCCCTTCTCAGCACGCTGGCCTCGCCTCCCACCATCCTCCTGGCAGGTCCCTGAGCACACTGTGCACATTCCTGCCTCCGGGCCTTTGCACATGCTGCTCCCACCACCTGGACCCTCTTCCCCATGTTGTCCTCACGGCTCCCCCTCAGGTTGCTGTTTAATCTGCTCCGAGCACCCCAACTAAAGTCTCCCCTCTCCTGTCATCACTCCGTATCCCCTCTCCATTCACGCTTCTCCGTAGCTCTCCCAACCCAAAACCACATTATTTATCTGCTGTGGTTTGTCTCCCCCAACTGGAATGGAAGCTCCATGGGGAGTGGGGGCTGGGGACTTGGTCTGTTCTGTTCAGGACAGAATCCCTAACACCCAAAACAATGCTTGGCACATAACAGGTGCCCATACACAAGGCTGAATGAATGAATGAATGAGCGAAGTAATGAATTCCCCGAGGGCATGCTGACTCTGAACACTTCACGGGGCAGGGCAGTTAGAAGGCTGGCCTTGGAGGCTACCTGGGTTCCAATCTCAGCTGTCATGTCCCTGCCTGGAGGACAAAGACCCTCTCTGGGCCTCAGTTTCCTCTTCTAAAAACTGGGGATAAATACAGCCCCCACTCAGCTGGCTGCTAGGAGGATCACATGCACTACCACACACAGGGCAATGAACCGTCAGTGTCCACGGCTATGAACTTTGTGTTCCATTACTGCTCCTCGGCAACAAGCTTCATCTGGGTGGCAGAACCATCCAAAGGTCCCCTCTAACGGGGCATCTGAGCTAAAGGGATGGGAAACAGCAAGAGAGCACATGACGTGGGGCCAGGAGACCCGGATTCAAGCCAGGTCCTGCCGTCCACATGCTGTGCAATTTTAGGGCACACACGACATTTCTGTCCCATCAAGTCAGGGCCCCACACAGCTCCCCGCTCAGGGAAATACAACCTTGGGGGAGACAGTGAACCAACGCATCCCACCCATTAGTCATCACTGTATTGGCAGAGCACCCACAAAGTCCAAAAGCCAGAGTTGAAAGGTGACATTTCCAACACGTGCACTGAGCACCAGCTCCCTCTGGAACACTTCTGAAGCCTTAATTACAAGGTCACGGAGTGTCATCACTTTTTGCATTTCGGTCACAATATCATCCAAAAGCTGAGGGAAATTATAGTAATTACCCTTGGGAGGGCTGGCTGCGTGAACTTCAGCTGATCTATTCTAAAACCTGGAGTGAGATTTAACTCCCTGGGACTTTGCAGGGGTGGGTGGGAGGGGGTGGCCCAGGAGGAACCTCTGCCTCACATCATGGTCCCCGGGAAATGACACCAATGTCATTTAATGAACTCACAACTCTCGTCAAGCCAAGATGCAGGAAAGCCTGGTGGTTGAGAACGCAGGCGTCAGAAGCTGGATCGGCTGGCTTTGTCCTCCCTGTGCCCACCAGGAGGCACAGGCTGTCCTCAGATGCCTTACACTCCAGGGCGCAGAGGGGATCAGGAATAAGCAAACAAACAAGGCGTTTATAGCTGCTACTCACATGAAAGTAGCAAGAAGGCTGAGGGACATGTAACTGGCCCAGGGCTCAGGAGGGACCCCTCTGGAGAAGTGAAACTTAAGCTGAGACCTAAAAGACGGCGAGAAGCCAGTTGCAGAGAAGGAAGGGCTTGGGCATGTTACCTCATGTCCCCAGACCTCAGTTTTATCATCTGTCAAATGGGTGTAGTCATTCCGCCTACTTCATGGGATCACAGTAAGTCCTCCCTTAACATCGATAAGTTCTGCGACTTTAAGCAAAACAACTTTAACAAAACAATTTCTCTGCAGGCTAATCAATATAAACAAGAGATAACTTCCTACAGCATTTTATCAATGTTATAATGAAATGATGTTATGTGAGGACTTGCTGTACTGTAAGGGTCTGGGGACTCCCCCTAAAAAAACTGAAAACAACGATCATCTGTTTCTTTGATGTGAGAGGGACTGTGCACTCAGAATTTCTTCCTCCAGGTCAAGCCCACCCAAGTGTTTATCTGGAAGTTCTGAGAAGGTTGGGTCACGATTTGCAGAAGAAACATCCCTTGTTGTAGCAAACAGGTGACTGGTTCCTCCACCATGATTGCGCACCTGCCCCAATCTCTCTGAGTCTTCAGCAGTTTTTGACCAAAAACAGCATGACACCCAAGCCCTACCCTCCCTATTCACTCCATCTTGCCCTGAGAGACTTTTTTTGCTTCCTCAGATGAAAACAAGTCCTCAAAGGAAAACGTTTTGCGGATGTGGAAGAGGTGACACAAAACACGGCAGAGGTACTAAAAGGCATCCAAACCGGCGAGTTCAAACACTGCTCTGAGCCGTGGAAAAAGCGTCTCGATAGGTGTGCTGCATCAAACACGGAGTACTCTGAAGGTGACTGAAGTTGAAACATGCAAGCATAAATACACAATTTCTTATAAATAAATTCCATCTTTTTTGGGTCCCCCTGTGTACACAAAGCATTCAGCATGGGGTCAGGTCCCCAGTGCTCAAGTGCAGGCTGGGATCTGGAGGCAAGGAGGAGCGATGCTGCCTGATGAAGTAACTCCAATGACGTGCGCTCCTCCCTGTGCCATACCCTGTCCTTGTCACTGAAAGATAATGAACTAAGGCAGATGGAAGCCCTGGCCCTCAGGGACCAGGACAGGGGAAGGCCCCCACACCCAGCCCTCAGCCCAGCTCTTCACAGAGGAAGCATCCAGCGCCTCCCGCTGGAATGCCTCTCACCAACTCTGGACCCCAGCGGACCCCTAACCTCCTCCCCTTGGGCTGAGCCCCAACTGCTGCACAATGGCCCCCTGAGAGTTGTATGTCCCATTCCCAAATCAGCATCTCAGCCATGATCCCCTAGGGAGCTTGTGACAAAATGCAGATCCCCCACCTGACCCTGGTGACTGATTCTGCAGCTCTGAGGATGGCCTTCCATCGGATGCTTGGGGACCACAAGCAAACTTGCCGGACCATCAAACTCAAGCACGAGCTCGCTGAGAGCAGAAGTCACCTCCCCTCAGCCCTGTGTCCCCAGGGTCTGGCACACAACAGGTGCACAACAGAATGGATGGAGAATTATTTAACCAGATCAAAGCCCCCACACACATTGGGCTGCCACCAAGCAAGACACAAGAGGTGACCTGCTCTGTACTTGGCCACCTGGAATAAGTGGCAGATAGAGGAGGGACCAGGGACCTAGACGCAGAAAACGCTTGCTTCTGAGCCTCAGCATCTCATCCTGACTCCATCTCCTCTAAGGTTTGGATAAGTTAAGGCTCAGAGGATTTGATCCTCAGAGGGGAAGGCTTCTTAGAGACCCTCCAGTCCAGCCCCTTGCACCTCAGAAGGGGTCTCTGTCCCACCTGAACCACAGCCCCTGCTTGAATACTCCCAATGACGGTACACTTACCAGCTCACACTGTGAGGCAGGCTGACCTATTACTAGAAAAATGTTCCCTCCAGACGCACACCCTGCCCTGGGACCCCACAGAATAAGGCTGGTCCTTGTGCTATCGGACTGGAGGGAAGTCACAGGACACCTGCTAGACCTGGAAAGACAGCCCTTATGGCACCGACCTGGGTCCAAGCCCCCATGTCACCACTCGTCAAACACGGTACACCGAGCAAGTGACCCCTCCGAGTTCCAGCCTCCTCGTCTATGAAACGGGGGAAACAACACACAGCCCCTGTGATGAGGCGGTTGCAAGGCCTGAATGAAATAAGGCAGCACGGGTGTCCAGCACAGTGCCCAGCGCATGCTAAGCACTCAAAGAATTCTGTGATGAGAGTGGAGGGCAGGAAGTAGGCAGGACACAGGGCCCGGAAAGCAGGGATGAAGGTGGGGGATGGTGGAGGGGAGTGTCCTCAGAACAACCTTGAGGGCTTCCCTCCACTCCTCTTAGAGAAGTGGGGTGGCCAGGCAAGTCGCAAATAAATGACCATGCCCCGTGGACCAGAGCTCAGCAGCCCTGGCACCCACAGCTCATACCACCAGCACTGCAGAGAAAGCCTCCACAAGGTGGCCTTTCGCAGGGGGATTCTGACATCGGGGGTGCACCTTGCCCCCACCGCCTGGACACTAGGACCCAAAGGCAAGCAGCATGTCAGGGCTGCGGGCAGGGGCGCGGGGAGCGAGCAGGCCGGGGTTGGCTCTCGCTGCAGAGGGCTAAGTGGAGAGCCGGAAGGGGAACCGCTGCAGGGCCTATTAACACATCACTTTCTGCAAGAACTCCCCCAGGGAGCGAGGCGGGCAACGCAGGAGGAATCCGGCCTCGAGACAAGCAGAATTTTTTTATAGGAATATTCAGCTATTAAAACCCAGGCTCTCCAGCCACACGGGGCCTGCATATCAAGTGGACTGCCAACGGCGTGTGGCTGAAGCGAGGAGGAGGACGAGCATGGAGCCCCACGCACCCCCCACTGTCCATCCTGAAACCCAGGCCAGCACAGCCGAAGCTCATCCAAAGACAGAAACCCCAGAGGGTACAGAGTCCACAGTTGCCACGCCTTTCCCTTGTGCCTGCCCATCACAGGCTCTCTATCCCTCAAGGATGCCAAGGAGAATTCCAGAGATTCAGCTCACTGCAGCCCCAAAAGCCTCCATCCCCAGAGGCACACACCTCTCTGCCCCTGCACCTGGCCTAACTGAAAGGCAAATAAGGAATCGGACGCATGCTCCTGGCCCGGGGAGAGGTGTTTCAGTCCCTTTCCCATTTCCTACCTCAGGGTGTCCAACGTTTTAGCTGCCCTGGGCCACACTGGAAGAAGAATTGTCTCGGGCCACACATACAATATACCACTAATGACAGCTGATGAGCTATCACGAAAAAAAAATCTCATAATGTTTTAAGAAAGTTTACCAATTTGTGTTGGGCCACATTCAAAGCCGTCCTGGGCCACGTGTGGCCCACAGGCCAGGGGTTGAAGAAGCCTGACGTACCTCACCGGCCCTCCCCAGCCACCAAGGCCCCCAACGTGCAGTCTTGCTCTTAGCATCTCAAGTAGGGTGAAGGTAAGGCATTGAACTTCTAAAGTTCTACGTCCTTCTAGGAAAGCAGGAGCACCTGGGATCCAGGCGATCTCAGATGAGCCCCTCTGGCCTCCAAACTCATGATGTCATACTGCGTGGTTAAAATGAGTCAGGCACTAGAGCAAAGCCATATATTAATACCAGAACAAAGCTGGGCCCACATGCCCAAACATCTCCCCTCCCATTGTCCCTCTGGGATGGACACTCAGTAATTAATTGGCCCATTTTAAAGATGAAGCTACAGAGGCCCAGTGAGGTTATGTGGACTGGTTACACAGTACCTGTGACAGCGGGAACCTGACCCAGAAAGACCTCTGCCTCAGTCCAGGCCTGACTGAGTCCCCAGGGAGGAAGGAAGGGAAGCAGGAAAAGCAGCAAGGGGCACTCATTAAGCACCGCAGTGTGCCAGGCACTATGCCCTGTGCATCCAAGCTCCACCTAAATGCCACACTGACCTGAGGTCCAAGTACGGTCAGCCCTGCTGCCCCCTCCCTCAGCCACCTCTGGCCCAGGCAGCAGTGGGGACCTGGCTCACTCCAATCAGGATATCCACAACCGTATTTCAAACTTGCTGCTGCATATCGTTAGAGGCACTTACCCCATCAGAGCCATCTTTCTCCTCCTATAGTTTTCATGGGCAGTAATAATTCATCAATTCCCTAAGAGATGGAAGTTTTATTTGATTAATCATGGCTGTTTGATGTGCTGGGGTATGGCAGCTTGGTGCTCCAGCAGGCAGGGTGCCAGCCGAGGTGCCCACCAGGGGGCAAGGAGCTCAGAACCCGCAGTCACTCCTCGGAGGGAAACCAAAGGAAGGCATAGAAATGCACCAGGAACTGGGCACCAATGGCAGCTGTGCCCATCTTTTCTAGGCCCAGAGGCCTGCGGCAGGGCGCTGAGACCCTTTCCCACCCCTCTACACACATAATGGCTGGTGCCAAGGGGACGCTGGGACATCCTGGCTTAAATACCAAATAGCAGTATGTGGGGTGTCACCTGCTGTGAGCCTGCTCCATGCCAGCCCATGCCATATGCCCCCTGGGCAGTGTCTCTTTCAGTCCTGTCAATAATCCTATGGATAGGGGTTCCCTGGTGGTGTAGTGGCTAGGCTTCAGCGCTTTCAATGCCGCGGCCTGGGTTTGATTCCCAGTCAGGGAACCACCAAAAAATAAAAATAAAAAAATAATCCTATGGATGTACATGAACCTTCCTACTTCAGATTCAGAAACAGGATGACGCAAACTCACACGCCCTGGGTCACCGAGCCAAGGTGTCACCCTCATCTGGGGAAATGAAAGCTGGTGTCCCCCACTCCCCCTACACAAGGCCGAGCGATCCTTCTAAGACCTATGTGGAATCCCACCACTGCTCTAAAAAAACAGACCTGCAGAACTCCCAGAAATGCCTCAGCACCCTCTTAGACAAAGTTACGGGCCATCACGAAGGAATCCCACCCAAGTTTCTACTCAGGAGAAACACACACACAGCACACAAACCTGGCTTGACCATTCAAGAATATGCAGAGCCGATCATTATCCTAACGGCCCTAAAGAACAGTGTCAAGGAAAAAGCCCTCTAGGGCTGACATAGAGCCCTTAAAGTACAGGTGCCCCCAATATGGGCTGAAGAGTACCCCAAGGAAGCACCACCCCCCAAGGCTGAAGTAGAACCCCAAAGGAAGTACCCACACACACACACGCCCTCCAGGGCTGACGTCCAGACCTTGGTGAACAAGGCATGGCAAAATTGTGGTCTGGTGCCATAATGGCGGAACTTGCTAGAAGTCCAACCTGTGGAACTTACCGGAAACCTGTCCTGGAAGATGCCACAAAAGGCGTCTCTCTACAAAAGTGCCTAAAAAGAGGTGCTGGGGAAGCTGGTGGCCACTGGCTGCCACTGACCACCATGCACTGCAGGATGGGGCACCGGAGAGGCTGTACCGGCTGCAGGAGCTCACCTGTGGATGCACAGAAACCAGGAAGCAGCAGCATTCCCACCGTGTGGTCTCCCTGGCAAAGTTTAGCTTGCCAGCCAGCCGGGGCACAGATCCATTTTCACCCAGCAGGCAAGAAGGGTGAATTTGGAGCTGAGAGGCAATCATCAGCAAGCAGCACACTGCACCCCTCTGACGCCTCATCTTCCCTACGCACCTTCCTCACACAGCAGAGCTCCTGCACAATGCAAGTCCGCATTTCTACTGAAGACATGGCTATCGTTCTTACGAACCAACTTCGCACCCTTCCCGTGAAGTGAAACGAGCTGTCCCACAGGTCATCGTGGACTACATTTGCTCCGCCTCAAATCCAGGCACAGCTCCACAGAATATTCCGTCATCTAAGGACTAAAGGGTGATGTGAACTTCCCAACACTTGCACGCCAAATAAAAATGGAGAGAGAAGAGAAAATAGTTGTTAAGTATGTTGGTTCTAATTATTCGGGACTGGGAAAGTAATGTCAGGGTGGGTCCCTGGACCCACCAGCCCTCTGTGAGTCAGACTGGAGCTCCGACTTTTTCTATCGCCTGACTTCCACCCTTCCTTATGGGCCAGAGTAGCACCATGGGTCCCTAAAAATGAGAGCCTGTTCTGAGCCATCTGAGTATTTCCTTTTTCCCAGTGCACCATCACTCTAGTAAACAGTCACAGGTCTCCATGGGGCGGCCTCAGAGGAAGATTTTTAGTAATTATTGCAGCCATGATGCAGGCTCCTTCCTCACGGGGACCCAGCCTCCCAAGGGCTTCTGGCTCTCTCAGCTGACTTAGGTCTAGAACACTGAAAGAGGCCAAGACTCTCTGTGCTATCAATGCAAGGCAGGTGTGCACTACCAGACCCAGGTTTCTAAGATAGTAAGATAGATAGATAGATAGATAGATAGATAGATAGATATAATCAGGCAATGCTCTAGTGGACTGCCCATCATTTCATCCACAGGAACGCTGTGCTCCATTAGCCATCACCTAAGTCCCTACAGGCCAAAGCATTCTGATGGCCTGTACATCACTGATGCTTTCCATGTGCCTACCTCATTCTTGGCAGTGAAGTGCTGCCCCTGGCTCTCTGCTACTCTGGGGCGCCCTTATCCCCCACAGCAAACAGGGAGCCCATCTCAATGGAGACAGTCTCTGCCGTCACACCCCACCTACAAGAGGGCAGCCGTGGAGCACTGGGCGGACGATGAGCTCCCCTCACTCATGGGTTTCTCGAGGCCTCTGTCTTCTGCTCCTTCTGCGGGGAGCGGCCGTGTGCAGACTGGCAGGTAGTACATCCAGTCCATCTCCCCACGCTTCTGCGGTCCCTCTTCCACCTCATGACACCGTAAGCACAGTAACATTCAACCAACCAAGGAAGCAGGGAGAGCCACCTCCAGCTGCACGAGCTCATAACCAAATCCAGAATGTCACCCAGAGCAGTGCATTCAGCCCAGTCTAGGGGTATGCTCTGCCCTCGCTGGTCTCAAACTCTTAGTGCCCACTCCCACGTGTTCCCCAGGTTTCTGCTGATAGACAGGAGCTGTCCTGGAAAAATCCAGCCACCTTGATATAACGGGGACGGCTGATGTGGCTGGAAACTTTCCGGCAGCCCTCGTATATTAGCTGATACTTGTGATTCCTCCTGGGCCACAGTGCGACCCTGTCACCACGAAACATGCTGAGATTCAAGCCCAATTAGGATCTAGTGATGAAGGAGTGGTCGCAGTGAGTCTTGAAAGGAATGGGCATCCCCTCTCAGGGCCTCTGTCCCCGCCACGGTTATCAGGGTTTGGGTTGGTATTTTTTAACAGAGGAAGCACCGTCTCCTTAGATGCTGCAGAGCAGGCTATGAGCACCTTTAAGGGTGACCCTAATTTACACATGAGAAATGTGTCGAGATGTAAATGCAATTGTAGTTGTAAGGCAGCGACCAGCACAAGAACACAAAATTAAATTGTGTCTGGTGTTCAGCTCTACCAGCCCCACGGCTGTGAAGTGATGCCACCTTCCTCCGTGCTTCTCAGACCGCGACTTGAGACAAGAGGGAATGGACCCACACTTGTCACTTTCTCTCTGCGAGTGCTCAAGGGCCCTTGAAAGAATCCACCCCACCTCACAGTCCTCATGTGCCACTACGGCTGCCCTAAGGGTCAAGTGCAGCCTCACTCTGGCTCCCCAGGGATGTGCCTCAGGGGCACCTGATTACGATCAACCACAAGCGATACCTCAGTTCCGTGTAAGGCCACTGGATGTCCTGGGTTATAGGCATCCCATTCCCTCGTGACCAGGAGCTGAGCACCATGCTCAAGCACCAAGGCAGAAGAATGCCAGGCCTGGCACCGAGGCAAGAGAATGCCAGGCCTGGCACCGAGGCAGGAGAATGCCAGGCCTGGCACCGAGGCAGGAGAATGCCAGGCCTGGCACCGAGGCAGGAGAATGCCAGGCCTGGCACCGAGGCAGGAGAATGCCAGGCCTGGCACCGAGGCAGGAGAATGCCAGGCCTGGCACCGAGGCAGGAGA
>PVJL010007933.1:0-72159 GCA_004026885.1 Lyroderma lyra | reverse complement strand
AAGCTGTGGGCCTGGCCTGAGACAGCAGGGTCGCCTTTGCAGCAGGCTGGGAACAGGAACTGCAGCCCTGTGTAGGTCTCCAGGGGGCTTAGAGCTGGGGTGTTATCTTTGCAATTCAGAGTCCTCGCTCAGCCCTTCTACCCCTCAAAAGTTCCAGAGGCTGGTTCCCAAACTCCTTCTGTCCCCAGCTCCCCAGTCTCTCTCCCCTCCCCCAAACAGCGCAGCTCCGAATAGTCAGCAGGGATCGTGTCCCGCGTGGTCCGTCTCTGCTCCCTTCCCTCTCCCCGACTCGCCCCTTTCTCGCCAGCCTTCAGGTTTACTTGCGATTTGTAGATTTCTCAGCAGCCGGTTTGTCACTCAGGGTCCGCTTTCTTGGCTCCTGGACGGCCGTTCAATTGTGTTTTCTGGGAGAGGCTTTAGGAACCTCCTCTCCAGTCGCCATCTTGTCTTCTCTCCCTGTTTGCTGTTTTGTTTCCAGTTCCTTTAGGTGTAAAGTTAGACTGTTCATTTGAGGTTTTTTGTGTTACTTTAGGTTGGCCTAAATTACTATGAATTTTTCTTTAGGATTGATTTGCTTTTATCCCATAGATTTTGGGTCATTGTATTTTTATTTTTGTTTATCTCAAGATATCTTTTGATTTCTTCATTGATCTCATTGTTGTTGACTGATTTGTTATTTAGTAACATGTTATTTAACCTTCATGTATTTGTGTGTTTTTCACTTTTTTTTCTTGTAATTGATTTCTAGTTTTATACCATTGTGATGAGAGAAGATGCTTGATATGATTTCAATCTTAAATTTATTGGGATTGTTTTGTGGCCTAACATGTGTTATATCTTGGAAAATGTCCCATGTGTATTTGAAAAGAATGTGTATTCTTCTGCTTTGGAGTGAAATGCTTTAGAAAAAAACAATTAATTCCATCTGGCCTAGTGTGTCATTTAAGGTCACTGTTTCTGTGTTGATTTTCTGTCTGGAAGATCTGTCCATTGTTGTCAGTGGGGTATTAAAGTCCCCTACTATGATTGTGTTACTGTTGATCTCTGCTTTTTGTAAGTAATAGTTGTTTTATATAATTAGGTCCTTCTATTTTGGGTGCATAAATGTTTACTAGGATGATTTCTTCTTTTTGGATTGATCTCTTCAATATTATATAATGTCCTTCTTTGTATCTCATAGTCCTTATTTTAAAGTCTGTTTTGCATGATGCAAGTATTGCTACCCCAGCTTTTTTCTCATTTCCATTGTGTGAAATATTTTTTCCATCGCTTTCTTTCAGCTATCTGTATTTTTCAATCTGAAGTACGTCTGTTATAGACAGCATATGTAGGTCTTGTTTTCTTATTCATTTAGCTACCCTGTGTCTTTTGATGGGAACATTTAATCTATTTACATTTAAAGTGATTATTGATAGGAACATAGTTATTGCCATTTTATTATTCATATTTTTTATTGTTAAATTTATTGGGGTGACATTCACTAATAAAAATTATATCGGTCCCAGGTGTACAATTTTACAGTACATTGTCTTTCGGTTGTATTATGTGTTCATCACCCAAAGTCAGTTCTGTCTCCATCACCATATATTTGTATCCCTGTCCCTATTCCGCCACCCCTCCTCCCCCCTTACCCTCATGTAACTACTTAATTATTGGTAGAAAAACAGACACACAGAATGATGGAATAGAATCAAAAACACAGAAATAAACTCACAAATGTATGGACAGGTTATTTTTGTCAAAGGAGCAGAAAATATGCAAGGGAGAAAAGAAAGCCTCTTCGGTAAATGGGGCTGGGAAGATTGGAAAACCACATGCACAAGAATGAATCTGAACTGTGAATGGTGACCATTTACCCAAATTAATTCAAAATGAATTAAAGACCTCCATATAAGACCTGAAACAATAAACTATTGTACTAAACTTACAGACCTTGGGTTCAGGGAGGACTTCATGAACCTGACCTCGAAGGCAAGGGAAGTAAAAGCAAAATTAATGAATGGGACTATATTAAACTAAAAAGCATCTGCACAGCAAAAACAAACAAACAAACAAACAAAAATCAACAAAGCAAAGAGACAGCCAACCGAATGGGAGAAAATATTTGCAAAAAATGCCTCTGATAAGGGGTTAATACCTAAAATACATAAAGAAATGGTGCAATTCACCAACCAAAAAAACGAACAATCCAATTAAAAAACATGGGCAGAGGACCTGAACAGACATTCCTCCCATGAAGACATACAAATGGCCAACAGATAAATGAAAAAAATGCTCAACTTCACTAGCTATTAGGGAAATGCAAATCAAAACCTCAATGTGATACCACCTCACACCTGTAAGAATGGCCATTATCAATAAGACAAGGAACAGCAATTGTTGGAGAGGTTGTGGAGAAAAAGGAACCCTCATGCACTGTTGGTGGGAGTGCAAACTGGTACAACCACTGTGAAGAACAGTATGGAGGTTCCTCAAAAAACTACGAATAGAGTTACCATATGACCTGGCAATCCCTCTTCTGTGTATCTACCCCAAAAACTTGAAAATTTTATTCTGCAAAGATACATGTACCTCACTGTTCATCGCAACACTGTATACGGTGGCCAAATCATGGAAACAATTAGTGTCCTCTGATAGATAACTGGATAAAGATGTTTTGGTACATTTACACAATGGAATATGACTCAGCTATATGAAAAGATGAAATATTGCCATTTATGACAACATGTATGGATCTTGAGATCATCATGCTAAGTAAAATAAGCCAGACAGAAAAAACCAAGAACTACGTGATTCTACTCATATGTGGAACATAAAATTGAAAGCAACCAAGAAACAAAACTGTGACTCATATTTTTTATCTTTGTCTGTTTTATGTTTTTCTTATGCTTAAAGAAGTCCTTTTAACATTTCTTGTAATACTGGCTTGGTGGTAATGAATTCGTTTACCTGTTTCTGTTCTGGGAAGATCTTTATCATGCCTCCAATTTTAAATAATAGCCTTGCTGGGTAGAACAGTCTTAGTTGTAGGTCCCTGTTTTTCATTACTTTGAATATTTTTCTGGCCTGCCAAGTTTCTGTTGAGAAATCAGTTGACAATCTTACATGAGCTCCCTGGTAAATAACTAGTTTCTTTCCCTTGCTGCCTTTAGGATTCTCTCTTTGTCTTTAATCATTGCCATTTTGATTATGTGTCTTAGTTTGGGCCTGTTTGGGTTCATCACATTTGGGATTCTTGGTGCATCCTAGGTTTGCATGTCTATTTCCTTTTGCTATTATGTTCCATGCATAATGTCACAAAATGTTATTTTATATTTAATTTTTATTGGTAAAATTTACTGCCTGGTTACTTAATACCTTAATTTGCTCAGAAAAAGACCTTAGACAACTAGATATCTAAGCATCTCATGGCCAGTCAAGCTGACACATAAAAAAATTAACCATCACATGATATTTCACATAGAACAATAAATTACTCAGGTGCTCCAAGGATTAGAAGTTAGCTGTCAACTGAAACAGTAACTTTAGCCTTTATCCTAGTGCCCTTGTGCACCTGTGGTGGGTATTGACAGCCATGAAACAAACCTATAAACAGCTTTGCAAAAAGCAAAAGTCAACAAGTGAAAACTGAAGTAGAAGAATCAGAGAACAAAAAAGACACCATGGTATAGTCTGTGGCCCATGGGAGAATGCCTCCTAGGGAATCTCGACACAGGCAGTGGGTGAGCAGGAAGGGCGGTGCAAGATGGTGAAACACAGCAGCCAAAAATAAGTTTCAAGCGGGGCTAAGGGGCTCCAGCCTCATGGACTGAAAGAGCCCCAGTCACTGCATAACTTTTATTGGTGCACATACAAGAAGTGAGGCGTGTATGGGGAAGTAAAAACCTTCCTCTTTCCAAGGTCTGTGATTATCACACCTTAAGGCTGTTCCCAAAAGTCCCCATTGTGTTCCAGCACGTATTCTGCTTTTACACACATATATAACCCCAAGGCAAGGTGCCATTGTTATTATATAAACATACATTAAGGGAGGGAATGGTCGAGTTCCTTCCAGCAGATCTAGAAGGGAATGGTTGAACTCATCCCATCAAATCTCAGGCTAAGCTGTAGTGGGAGGCAAGTCAGCCAGAGGGGAAGGGATTAACCTCAGAGAGGCGGAGGGGCTGTGCCTCACCTCTGTAGAGCCCAAGCTCTCTCCTGATGGCCCCTGTGTGACTGTGCCTGTTTTACATTGTTCCTCCCTTGAGGAATCTTACCCGTCATTGACTAACCAGCCGTCCTCTGGGGCCATACAGGGTGATGTGAGGTGTTCTATGCCCCCATGGCCTCCACGCTTAGCTCCTGGCTTAGGAAGTCATGGGGGATGCATGAGGGGACAGATGGTTTGGCAATTGTAAGGCAACAAAACAGGAGATATTTTGAGGATGTTATTTGCAGGCAGTCAATATGACAGGGATGCATCCTATTACACACTGGGTATAAAAAGAATTTGCTGTCTTTCCTTATAGTCATAAACTATAAGGCCTAGAATATTTGCATTTATTTGTATGAGACAATATGCTCTGGATTTAGCATAGAGCAAGACAAGAATCAGAGAATCCTGGATGTAAACATAACTGGAGTGATTCAGAGACCAAGTAGAACATTGTAGCAAAACATTTTACTCAAAACAATTTAAATGTGGAATTATTTTAGATAAAGGCAAGCATGATAATTAATGTAAATATATCATGAATTGGTGAAATGAGTAATACAACTTATTGCCCCTGAAGTTAAAATAAAAATAATCAGAAGACGATGTGAAGGCCATTAGTATAATTAAGGAATCATTGTTTATTTATGTATTATAGAGTTATCCCTTCACAAACAGAAGTACTGCCTTCATAATAGGTATAAATTACATACAGATATACCTAATAAGATGTATAATTATTTTAAGAGTTTATGGTAACATGTTGGACTTAAGAATAATGTACATGTTTGCAAGTATTCAAAATAGATTTTTTTATACCATTTATTTTTCATCCTGTTTCCTTTTACTTCTTTCTAGATGTCAGCATCAAAATGTGTTGCTTCCCCAGAAATTTTTCAGATACTTTTTCCCTTGAACAACATGTATGACAGTTTACATATGACTTTTTCAATAGTGTAGTAGAGTTCAGCACATAAAGAGATTAAGACGTCCACATGGGAAGACTGAGGTTCCTGGATAGACAGTCTACCTGCTAGGTGCAGTGATTCTAATCAGATTACATTACTTCCACACATCTTACAAAGTCCCTTCTCACACACATCTGTACCACCATTGCCTCCATGTTGTCAAACAGCACAAGATCTTTTGTGCAGGAGAAAGCTGCTTAGATGCTCATAAAGGGCACTATAGGTCTCCATGTATCTCTTAAGTTACTTCAAAACAATATTTTAGATAAATCCCAATAACCTAAAATGGCCTTTGGAGCAGCAGCAAGTAGTTTTTGAGAGCTTATACCTCCTTCCAGTGACTTGACTCCAATTTTGGAACACATCCCAAGGGCTTGGAAACCTCCAAGAAAAACCTCCTTCATATTTGCCAGCTTTGCTTACAATGCATCATTATGCATGTGGTTAACAATCTACTTTGAATTTGGAGGATACATGATTGTTGTCCATCTTGTTCATTATTAAATTTACCTTCATTTTGGTTATAAGTTTATTGGTCTCCAAGTTCTAACACTGAATAAATTATTGATTTTATTAACTTATTATTTAGAAAAAATATTTAAATCTCTAGGTATTAGTCAGAGGTCTCACAAGTGTACAACACCAATACGTTACTAAAACCTAAGAATTAAAATTCCTTTTCACCCAGAATAAACATACATACTTCATTATGTTATTTTATAACTTGATTTCATGGGGTGGGAAGAAAACTAGGGAGTTGGCATATTTTATTCCATTTTTTTCCATCAGATCTAATATCAGAAAAGGTATGGCTTCTTTTTTTTTCAAAAAATGTTAATTTTTCTGTGTTCATTTTACTTTTTTAACTTGAAAAAAATTAAATTTAAAGAAAAGTTGCAAGAGCTGCCATATATCCTTCACCTAAATGACCCACTCAAGTTTCATCAACTGTCTCAATAAGATCCTTTGTGAAATGAACCAAGAGAATATCATACATTGTACCTGCCTATCCTGGCTCTTCAGTCTCCTTCAGTCCAGGATGGATGTTGTGGGCGAGTTCCCTAAATCACCTTCCTCGGGAATGTTTCAACCTCCGGCATGTCATGGCCTTCAATCACTTCTTCCTCTGGACCAAGACTTCACTGGGGTCACTTCCTTGTTTAAGCCCTGATCCCTTCTTTTGCAGCTGTTTTTCTCACTTTAATCTGCCTAATGAGTTCGCACTGAATTATTTGCATTATACTGTCTTCTTTTAAGGGTATTGAGTTCTGTCCTGGCTGGCAGTCAAGCTACTGGCCCATCTTCTTGATCCTACAGGGTTGATTTCATGTTTTGTTAAAGAAGGTCTCTTTCACCTTTGTCTTAGTCCTGGAATCTGGTCCTTTATTTTCTAGTGGTTATGCCTAAAACAGAGACTTTTTATCCCTAAAAGTGGCTGAGGTGTGCATTAAGTCCTCTCTGCCCTGTCTGACCCTGAATAAAAACATCCCCAGAAGCACTTCATGACTTCTGGTACCTCCCTTCAGCTATCAGCCTTGCAGTAGGCGCTCTCGTCTGGGCCTCACTGTCTTGTCCTTCACAGGGGCAGGAAGCAATGTCTCATCCATAGAGACCTCCATGCAGATTTCTGGAGCTCCTCTCCATAATACTCTTTTTCCTAACAAATTCCAGCCATTTGAGCAGTCTCACCTCTGATCTCTACCTATTCAGCTCGGTGACACTGTACTCTGGTTGGGCTTCCTGTCTCTGCTCTGGGATAGTGAACGTGTTGTAGCAGAGAGACACAGTGACCCTGACGCACATCTAATGGCACTGGCAAGATGGTGTCCCTTCTTTCATCAGTTTGTACTGCCTATGGTCCAATCTCAGAAAATAGGTGCATTATATATTTTGTCCTGTTTTGTTATTGTTTACAGCAGGAGAGTAATTTTGCCACTAGTTATCCTGTCATGGCTGGAAGAGAAATGGAGTCTGTTTTTAAAAGTAAAATTAATTTAACATGTGAAAACACAGTCAGATACACTGAATATACATTAAATTGAAGTGCACATATTTGAAAAATTTTAAAGGGTCTTAGAAAGCAAAATATATGAGGAAATGCTTTTAAAAATATTAAGTGAACTTCAATGACTACAGCAAAACTTTATTTAGCACAGCTATGTATTTATGACTCTGCATAGCATTGGATCAGCCAGTATGGCACAATTTGCTCCATGAAATGCTCAGCACCTTTACTACACTTTCCTCCATTTTTATGGCACTTTCTAATTTCTTTATTTTGTTTATTCTGCAAAGATCCCTTTTAGTGATATGACATACTATTATTTGAAGATGCTTTGATTGTTTTGCAAAGAATAAGCTATCATGGGTTTTTATGCATGGGTCGCATTAAAAGCCAGTTTTACTGTGCGTCAAATAAGTGACTTCACAGATTGAGGTAAATCATATGCCAGCCCTAGCAAAATCAACAATTAGAAGTATTTTAAAGAATATAGAAATGGAAAGTCATCTATCAATACACCCCTAACTGTATGCTGATTGGTTTGAACAAATGATGTTGGGGATGAAATTTCATAGGGACCATGCCAAGGTAACTATGATAGCACTGATTTATTTAGTGCTGCCGTATCCCGGATGCATTCACAGTGCTAACCTTGGTACAACTGTGTTACTATTAATATATATTTTACTTTGAAAAATATCTTTAAAGCCATTTAGACTTTTACTTGAATTGTGCCTCAGAAAGTAGCACATCTTATGGAGATTGACCACAATATTAAATTTTATATAGCTTACATACAGGCATTATTAGCTGGTTTTTAAATACCAATTTAAATATATGCCATGGTTGAAATGGGTGTTCTTGAGGTGTATTATTGGAAAAAGAGTGTCAAGGCTTTGAAGAGCGATGGCTGGGTTGTTGCTATAATTTAGCAAGTAGTGAGATACATATGTCCTCCTGCATACATACTTCTAAGATTTTGCCCAATGTGAGAAGAAATCTATATCTATAGCTTTGATTATCCACACACTACAGAGAACAGAAAACATTATGACAGGGAGCTCACTTTTCCTGTTGATACTTAGGACTCTCAACTTATTTCAAGTTTTTGTTATGATGAAAGGGATCGAAATCATTGTTCCTTCAAGTGATGATGCAGATATTACTAAACTCTTTTCACTATGTTCTAGTTTGGCACAGAAATCTTTCTTACTCAGCCATGTAGAATGTAAGCAACATGCAAAGACGTCTCCTCAAAGACTATGGACGACATCTTAGGAATTAAATTTAGCAGAAAATCTGACTATGGTCATTTATCAAAATACAGAATGTTTTTTCTCATGTTATTGAGATACATATTTTAAAAAGGAAATCCAGGTTGATGTAGCTGCTCAAGAAAGTGTTCGTGACCTGTGATAACAATGTTTATGAGAATTATTGCATGCTACAAAGAGAAAGTATTTTTTTAATGAAGGGCTGTATTTGTAATGCTGTAATGTATTTAGAGAAATGTGTAAAAAACTCATGTATTAACATGGGTTATGTATATTTTGTGCAAGTTACTTTGACAACAGAGTTATTTCAGGAAATGTATATGACACTCATATCAGAGGCTCATGGGATGTCCAAGAGAGGACTCAACCTGGAACAACAATGACTGGGTTGTTATCTTTGCATAAGAAAAAAATTCAAGAGCAAAACGGATGCAGGAAAATGAAAGTGATTTATTGGAAATGAAAGTATACACTTGGGAAGAAAGTACAGGTGAACTCAGAGAACCAGTTGCACTGAGAAATGATGATCAAGGGTTTTTATCCCTCTTGAGGTGTGAAATGGTGACATCCCATTGACGTGGCTCATTCATGTCCTACCCCTGGGTGGCACCCTTGTTTCCTGTTTTTTCTTCCTTATTTGGTTCCTCTGGAATTGTCACGGCATCAGATCATGTTGGAAGTCAGAGTAACTGTAATGCAAATGACAATATAATGACGTTAAAATTAGCTAAAGGTCATGTCCCTAGTCATAGGGATTAGCCTTGCTGGATGAAATTAGTTCTTGTTTTTCTCCAGCTGCAGGTACTGCATACAGTCACTGGTTACTTGTGTAACCAGTGAGGCACCTCATGTTGTACCCTGGAGAGGGTTGTCAGTTTCCTGATTGCCAACCTAAGCTATCTATCCTGCCTCAGTATCTCTTCTGTAATGCATTTGGAGTACTATTTAAAACCACGTGTGATAGATTGTTTATAAGAGTTGCACATGCAGGATACTTAGAGAAGTGTG
This sequence comes from Lyroderma lyra, assembly GCA_004026885.1. NCBI lineage: Eukaryota > Metazoa > Chordata > Mammalia > Chiroptera > Megadermatidae > Lyroderma > Lyroderma lyra. The sequence continues at coordinate 62,715 of PVJL010007933.1, read as the reverse complement.
TTATTTCAGGGAATAGATATTGTAGCTCTTCCATAACACATTTAGAGAAGTGTTTAACAACACAAATAATAAAAAGAGTGACACCACTTGTTACAAAAAAGAAATGTGGTTTTTTTTGTTTGTTTGTTTTTATGTTATTAAGTGAAGTGATGTGTATGCCACAACGCATTTAAAGGAAAGGTAAGTGTTCATGGTCTCAGGGTCTTTTCTCTTATCGAAAGATGGCTACTACACTTCCAAGAATATCTGTGTTTCAGGCAGGAAGAAAGTAGCAGAATGAAGGGCAAAAACAAAGAGGACCATAGGCCTGTCCCTTTTACAGCACTTTCTGAGAATCCTCTTTTCTCATACACAGAAACTTCTAAATGTATCTCATTGGCCAGTATTGTGTCACATCACCACCCCTAATGTCAAGGAGGTGGAAAGATAAGTATTTAATTATTTTGGGTTCTGTTATTAAGCAATGTGCAAATAGTTATGAGATAGGCAACTAGTAATGTCTGTCCTAGGCTGTCTTAAACATTTTTGCATTTCATTGGCTGTGTCTGATTTAATCTTATTTATCTCTGCAGGTTTAGTTGAAATCTTGAATTTTATTGACTTCTTATTTACTCCAAGTGAAATCTTGGGTTTTATTGATTCCCTATCCACTCCAAGTTCCAAAGTGGATGTTACTCTGCCTTCTTAGTGGGATATTAAAAAATAAAGATAAACTAAAACAATATATGACACAAAACTTTATATTTAAATAGATCTGGAAATGATTAATAGTACAAAAAGGAGACTACTTATTACTAGGAATACTATAGGCTTTTTTTTAAACTATAGACTTTGATTAGTTATAAACTATCTCTAAATAAAATGAGCCTTAAGAGTGGTTCAAATTTACTCATACGAGGTTGGACAATTAATTTTGCGGACTCATCTTAGAAAAAGTGCTGCATAGCTCATTGCTGGATAGCATATGTCACCTTTGAAGTATTCCACTTGGGAAGCTATGCTCCAATGCCAGTGCCTAGTACACCTTTCAAAATAATTTTGGAACTCTCTTTCTAGAATGGCCATCAGAACTGTCATTGTTTCTTGGCAAGGTTATGACACTTAACTGTGTTGTTCGTGCAGTGCTGCCAATGTAAGCACACAGTGATAAGTTTGTGAACTTAATAGTCAGATTTGGGGGATGATGACAGCTCTGATGGCCATGCCAGAAAAATAATTCCAAAATTGCTTTGAAGGGTGGACTAGGTGCTGGTATGAGTGCATTGGGGAATAGTTATCATGGTGATATTCAGCAATGAGGTATGTAGCACTGTTTGTAGGATGAGTTTGTGAAATTAATTGTCTAACCTCATAGCATGACATCTTGCTTGAGTCTAAACTCTATAGCCCTTAGGACTGGGAAGACATTGAGAGGTTATAGGGAGAGGTACACGTGTGGAGAGTGAGGCACATATATGTGGCTAAAGTGTGTGTATGTCATAATGTATTACTGAGATAGTTCTATTCTCAACCTCCAAGTATTCCTGTCTGAGTCCTAGAGGTTTAAGCAAAGCTAAAAGACTATATTTTACTCAACACTGGTGAGTATTGAGAGCACATGTGTCATTTAGAGCAAGGACGCAAGGAATTAATTTACCTCAGCAGAGAACACAGCCTGACTCTGGATTGCTTTTGAAGCTTGTTGGCTCTGCCAAGAGCTTCTGATGTGAGGTGGGAAGTAGGAGTTTCAGCAGGTTTGGCAGCAGTGGCAGCAGTAAAAACCAACTGGTGCAAGTGTAGTATCATTTCCCTTGAGATTGGAAGGAGACACCTTGGCATTTATTGGCAGACATCACACACAGTGTGGGCAATGGTAAAACAACTTGAATAGGCATAAGCTACACTGTCACACCATTATCACTGATTACCCTGAAAGTCTGAGCCAGAGAGGGGAAAAAATGGTCAATACAGAATGGTGATTGAGAAGGGATTGTTAATGAGCACATGCTATCTCTTTCTTGATGAGTCTTTCCTGATTATCCTTTGACATAGGAATAAGATTTGTGGCTTTATATAGTTTTCTATATAAAGTTTTCTATAGATAAGATTCCATTTATGACATTGCTAAGCACAAGAATCCACATAAAAATGGAAATACTTGGCATTCTCTGAAATGTATTGAGCTAGTTTGTGATTGAAATCACAGAAAAAAAATTGAAATTGTATTTAACAGACAGCATCACATATATCACACATGTTGACATTTCTTCTAATAGCCTGAATGAAACGGGATTCACAACTGTGTCATTTTCCTTTCATTATACAACTAGATGATATTACTGTTATTTTTTTGTGTGTGCTGACAAATTCTGGTTTTCTTGATTTATGTGCACAATAAAACTATCAAAAAGAAGGTTCTAATTTCTAAGTCACTTTTAGAAATGTCAGTGGCCGTAGATACTTTCAAAATGGTGAGAATTTTCTTCACTAAGAAAGACTTGGCTGGGGGGGAAAACAACTTAGTTTGTTGTACCCCAGTGAAGCATAAACAGGCTTGGCTATCCATCTGGATTTCCTGCTTTGGAGAAATCACATCATTATGACTTCTCATTGCTTTTGATAAGAGGATGTACTGGTGTCAAAGACCCATCAGCAGTCTTCAAAAGAATATTGTTTAGTGTTTTGAAAGACAATTTTCCTCAGAGCCAGGTTTTAAATCATTACCTTTTCAAGAAGTTTTGTTGCAAATTCAAGCATAACCAAGTTTTTATGAGTATCAAGAAGTTTGCTGCCTTTTGAAGTGTTTGACTAAACTCTAAGCAAACTTTCACTTCCCTTGAGAGAATAGGAAAGCCCATCACAGAAAGGCTTGACAGGGTAAAGTGTATTTAATGGATTGGCTCACTTGGCAGATATTTTGGTCCAATGAATAAGGCAAATCTTCTGCTTTAAGGCCTTTCCATTGCCTGTGCATGCTGCTGAAAAGAAGCTTTTTTGGGGGGCCAAGTTTTTATTCTGTAAGAGGATGGGAGCCTACAAATTTACAAACTTCCCAGTTCTAGGCAAAGTACTTCGAGCCTGGAGTTGAGGGTGATGGCTTTGTCTTATTATCCATTGGCAGAAATCTTTGGATATATCAAAGTACTGAAAAACTATTTTGAAAGTCATCCCTGCTCCAGTGACCTTAACATTGAAATATGGATTTATTTTATTTTCTTGCTGAAATAGACAGATTAGTGATGCAGTACTTGCCAAAGGTGACCTTATTGACTAGAGGAAATGATGTGACTAGAATTTCTCCAAAGGGTCTTGGAGAATGCTTTGTTTTTTACATAATCCTATCTTTGACTGGCAAAGAGAGTAATGGTTATTCTAATTCTGTATACATTGCCATCGCTATGTTTTGGCACTACAATTTGCCCCCAAACTACAAGGTCATAAATCTTTTGAATATTCAAGATACTACTATGTTATAGTAAAGTGAACTTTCTCAGTCAGGCTTCTTAATGAAATTTACTGTTAAGCCAGATTAGTTTTCTTTTTATTTCCACATGCAATTAATTTTTATTTTGCATCAGAAAGTAAGTTAATTTTTTTCTTTAAAAATTCAAGTGAGAAAGAATCACTAACTTATCATGGTTTTAAAAAAATATTCTGCCTATATGAAGAAAATCAATTCCTAATAAAATAATAAAATCTATTCAAAAGTTACATGTAAGCTCTCATTCATGTTCATTATGTTGAGGAAGGTACTCTGGATTTCATAAATTTTACAAAGGATCTAGTGACCCTCACAAAAAAGAAACTCTGCTTGTCCAAATGATCTCTACGTAATTTCCAGCTTTAATATCAAGAAGTTTTGTTTTAGAATATAGAAACAAAACCAGACTTAAATAGGAACTTAACCTTTATTTGCTCTAATACTAAAACAAATATTTAAGTATTGTATTGCTAGGGCTACTATAATAAAATACCACAGATTAGGTGGCTTAAACAATGAAAATTTATTTTCTCACAGTTTGGAGTACAGAAGTTCAAGATCAGGGCATCTGCAGATTTGGTTTCATTCTGAGGCTAACCTCTTGAGATTGTAGGTGGTCACATTCTTGCTGTGTCTTCACATGGTGTTTCCTCTGTGCTTGCATGCTCTCAGTGTCTCTCTTGAGTGTTTAAATTTCTTCTTATAACATCAGCAAGATTGGATTAAGGCCCACCTAAAGACTTCATTTTAATTTAATCATCTTTTTAGAGACTTTATCTCCAAATATAGTTACATTGCAAGGTACAGGGATTTAGGATTTTAACATGAATTTGTGGGGATATAATTCAGCTCATAACAAGTATCTTCTCATTGCAAGATGGGGATAGCTTTGGTGGAGAGGGGAAAGAATTGAAATCAGTCTCTAATCATGGACTTCCTTGGATAAGAAAGAAGAGAATTTTATGCATGATATTAATAAGGATGCCAGATGTAAAATGAGGTCCAAGAAGCTTATAGGAGTGAAGAAGGTAGAGCCCTTCAAGAAGGAGGATTTAATTAGCCATGTAAAATCATGAGAATTCAGGTAAGCTAAGTGTAACAATTATCTACTCTCTGAGAAATGACATAATAAAAAGCAATTTTCGAACAGTATGAAAAGTAATTTCAAAATGACTTAGTTCTCCCTTTATTTGTCTAATATTATGGAGGGAATTTATAACCACACTCAAATTTCTTAAATTTCTCAATTTCTGTATCACTACTTTAATCGTAACTGCTCTTTCGGCACCCTTTAAAAAAATTTCCTAGGTTCCCTTCACTATCCTTAGGTCTTTGCTTTTTATGCTACACTCCTGCTTCTTTCTTCTTGACCCTCCATTATAAAATCCCAAAGAAGCTCATTTTTCGAGGGAAAGCAAGTAAGACAGGGCAAAACTAGAAACTTTGGTTGGGGAGGAGGAAACTCTGATAATAATCATGAATTACTTGTTTCAGATTTCTTACACGAGGAATACAGATTTTGAGAATGTTACGTTTGTTGCATATCTTCCCAAGAATGGCTTTAGTTAGTGGGATTAGAGGACATTTCAGAATGGGTAGATCCATGTTGGAACTGAGGCAGTGAAAAAGAGCACACATTATACTCTTTTAAGATTATAAATCTCAAGGGTGCACAAAAAGAGCAACAGCCAGAGGGAAGGTAGAGGGACATGCAGTTTAAAAGTTTTTTATTAGAAAAATCCAAGCAGATAAGCATTCTGAAAAAGAGAGTCCACTGAGAAGGAAAGTGTTCAGGTTTGGAGGAAAGAGAAGACTTGATCAATCACTGCCCCTGAGAAGAATATGAGACAGGATATAGCTAATCTGGGATCTGAAATATAGATACATTTTTATGCAGGACATTGAGGCACTTAATGCCTGGTTGACTGTACTTTTCAGGGAAGTGGGAAGAAAGGCTTCTCCAGAGGTGGAAAGAGTAGAAGTCTTCGGAAGAATGGTGAAGGTTTAAAATATTTGGGGAGACCAATAGGAGAGGGAATCAAAAAGTTTTGACTCTGAAGAATTTTAGTTTTGAAAATAGAAAAGGAAATGACTCTAGCAATTTTAGTGTAAGAATTGCTTCTCTGGTCCTATAATTAGCAGAAAATGATTGTCAAACAAGAACTATGAAGATGAACTATATTTTCATTGTGAAGATCTGTTTTTAGTGTTTGGCTCCTTAAATTAAACTGTGTTCAATTTGAAAAGCAGGGAGGTATCCTAAGGCCCAGAAGATCTCCACCTCTTTTCTTTTGTTGAAAACTATCAAATGTAGTAACATTAGCTGCCATAACAATTGTTAAGAACTTCTCATTTCCTTCAAGTATAGGCAAATTGGAGGATGTGTGCTGTATTTTATTTTTATGGTCCTACTTTCAGGCAGTGTCAGCTGTTTTTATATTGACAATAAAAATCTTTATTGCTAGGAGAATTATATTTCACAAGTTTCTTCTCTTAGTTTTTCCATTTTTCTTTGTAGAGCTTTTTGCTGACAGAGAGAGAGAGAGCGCATGAGTGCAAGTGAGCACAAGCAAATGAATGAATTTGAGAATGAATTTGAACAACGCCACTAATTTAAGCATCCAATGTCATCATTGGAGAGTGGGATGCAGGCTGTGGATACAGACAGATTAATTTTTATTTTTTTTTATTGATTCCTCAGTGCTGTAAGAGATATGGCTAAAGAGTTGTTCGTTTTCACAATTATTATTAATATCGGAGTAATGCAATTCTGTAAAATACTCAAGCACATAAGGTTTGGTTTTTTGATGAGCAATTTCTTTATCTTTTGGCATAAATGATATATAGGAAGTCTTTACTCACTTTTAGGCTTTTTGGAATTTCAGGAAATTATCAGAGTGCTACTTCTTTCTTCCATGAATTGATCTACCTATCAGCACATGTTTCTTGAATGCTTATTATATACCAGATCTTATGCTGAGGCCTTGAAGATATAGAGAATACATAAACCTGCTTCCCTTTCTCATGGTGCTTTTGATCTAGTCATCATTTCATCCGAAGACTAGCTATGCATATTATGAATTTATACTCAGATTTGATATATACAGTTAACCTGAGGAAGCAAGTCAAAAGAGTACTCTTTGTCACCAAAGGACCGGCCCAATTTCCTAGGGGAATAGGGCTATAATAATTCAAATAGTTATGATTATAAAAGTGTATGCAATGAGCAAGATACTTTATATATTGATCCCTTCATGAATACTATGAGGTAGGTATTACAATTCTCATTTGACAAATAGGTTCAATAAGTTATGAAAAGTAATTTCTAAGTGGTAAAGAGAGATTTTACCCCAGGTACTCTGACTTCAGATACTGTACTCACTGCTTCCTATATATTACTTTGTCATATTAAACACATAAAATTATAGAATGAAAAAATTAGCAAAATAGCAGGGCAGTGGTTCTCAACTGGGGAAATTTTTTTTCTATAGGACATTTGGCAATATTTCAAGATATTTTTGGTTCTGTAATTGAAGGAGTGCTAGTATATCTAGAGCAGTGGTTCTCAACCTTCCTAATGCTGCAATCCTGATGTTGTGGTGACCCCATAAAATTATTTTCATTGCTACTTCATAACTGTAATTTTGGTGCTGTTATGAATAGTAATGTAAATATCTGATATGTGTTTTCCGATGATCTTAAGTGACCCCTGTGAAAGGGTCGTTTGACCCCCCCAAAGGGGTCATGACCCACAGGTTGAGAATTGCTGATCTAGAGGGTAGAGGCAAGGGATGCTTCTAAACATCTTACAATGCACAGGATAGCCCCCATAACAAAGAATTTTCTGCTTCAAAATATAAATAGTGCCAATGTTGAGAAACTCTGAGACAGTACAAGTTGGAAATTAGGTCTCAGAGAGGGAATGTGACTTCCTAGAATCACCAGATTATCTTGAGGTCTGATTCCCAGTCCAGTTCTTCCTTGTCTTTTTATTGCTGGTTTTGTTGCACCAACAGTGCATCTCAAGCTTACAGGGCACTGGGTTCTTGATAAGTATTCAATAAGTGATGTGCTTTATTTAATGCAGGGAGAGGGCTGGGTAATCATTCAGTAGAATCTGAAAGTCCATGCCCTTCCACCTACCTTTCTGTCTTTCTTTTCTTTTTCCTTGTGGTCATCTGCAATTCTCTTTTTACATACTCGTACATGCTTTCTTATTGCCTTCGGCTGCCTAGTGCCATATATGTATGACTTCCTCTGTAGTGGTTCAGATCCATAATTACCTTTTTTTTCTCTGTCCCTTTTATCAAAAATCTTCTAGTGAATTTTAGCTAGATATGAGGAAGAACTGTCAATAATCATGATTAACCTAAGTTGAACATTTGTTAACCGCACACACCACTACTTATCCTTTTCTGGAATGTTTAATTAAAACCTACTGTTTATTTGAATTAGTCTAAGGAAAACATTGTAGTTGGGAAGCCTTCTTGTTGTCCCCTGAATTGTACTATGTGATTATGTCATCCATTGGTAATACTTGTTTTGGAAGTGAGCACTGTTTTCCTTGTTCTCCCAGATCTGAGGGAGTAAGCAGCCTCTGCTTTCCTTTCCAGTCTTTCCTCAAGCCAAAAGCATTGTGTCCCCACAAAACCACTCTGATCAGTATGCAGAATCTGTTACAGATTGAATGCTTATGTCCTTCCCCATTCCCTCAAATTTATAAGTTGAAGCCCTGTTGCTAATATGATGGTATTTGGAGGTGACACCTTTTGGAGGTAATTAGATTATGATGAGTTTATGAGTATGGCGCCCCCATGATGGGGTTATTGTCCTTATAAGAAGAGACCAGAACTTGCCCTGTCACATGAGGACAGAGTGAGAAGGTACCTGTCTGCAAGCCAGGAAGAGGTTGTTTCCTACTAAGAAATGAATCTGCTGGTACCTTGATCTTGGACTTACCACCTCTTAAAAAATGAAAAATAAATACCTGTTTTTTAAGCCATCAGTCTGTTGTATTTTGTTATAGTAGCTTGAGTTTAATCCTGTGATATCTGGGCTAAAAACTACGAAGACAGAATTTTTTTATTAGCACCCTTCTTGCCCCAGTTGTGTCTAATTATCAGGTTGTAGTGCTAGTACTTAATTTTAGTTTTGTTTAATTCAGTTTTGTTTTACTTAATTATAAATTTCAAGTTTATTAATATAGGTAGCTATCATATTGTTTTGCTTGCATGCCATGATCATCTAAACTCTCACAGGTAAAAATCTTAGATGGAATATTACATTAATATACTACTTTTAAATTGAGAATGTTTGTATAGTTTATTAGATTCTCATAATCTTTTCTTTTGGAATTGGTTTTTCTTACCCATTGCATGTTTATGAACTAGGACAACATGTTCTTATTACTTTGTCTTCTTTCTTTCCTTCCTTCCTTTACCCTTCCCTCCCTTCCTCCTTTCCTTCCTTATCCAGATAAAATTGGTATATAACATTATATGTTTTAGGTGTACAACATTATAATTTGACATCTGTGTACACTACAAACTGATCACTGTCAAAAGTCTAGTTATCATCCCTTCACCACACACTTGACTTCCTTCATGCATTTTGTACCACTTCAAACTGATAACCTCTCTGCTAAATACCAGTATCTTATCTCTATAAATTTATTTTTGTTTATTTGTTTTTATATTCCACATGTAAGTGAAATCATGCAGTGTTTATCTTTTTCCATCTGACTTATTCCTCTTAGGATATAACCCTCAAGGTCTGTCCATGTTGTCACTACAGGCAAGATTTCATTTTTTTAATGGCTGAGTACTATTGCATTATATATAAAATACCACATCTTCTTTGCTCATTCATCCACTGATGGACACTCAGGTTGTTTCCATATCTTGGCTATTGTAAATAATGCTGTAATGAACAAACATTGGGGTGCATGTATTTTTTCAAATTAATGTTTTGCATTCTTCATATGAGAACTCACAAATGGAATATCTGAGTCATATGATAATTCTATTTTAAATTTTTTGAGTAATCTGTTTTCCATAGTGGCTGCACTAATTTACATTCTCACCAAGAGTGTGTATGAGCTTACCCTTTTTTGTACATCCTCTCCAACATTTGTTTCATGTCTTTTTGATGATATTCATTTTAACAGATGTTAGGTAGTATCTCATTGGGGTTTTGATTTGCATTTCCATAATAATTAGTGATATTGAACATTGTTTCACGTGCCTCTTGGCCATCTATATGTCTTCTTTGGAAAAAAAAGTTTATTTTCTGAGAAAGAAGAATAAAGTTGGAGGTATTACATTCCCTAATTTCAAACTATAGTACAAAGCTAATCAATATAATCAAAACAGTATGGTATTAACATAAAAATAGATATACAGATCAATGGAGCAGAATTGACAGCCTAGAAATTAAACTCACACATATATGGACAGTTAATTTACAACAAAGGAGCCAAAACATGCAATGGAGAAAGGACAGTGTCTTCAATAAATGGCATTGGGAAAACTGGCCAGCCACTAACAGGGAATGAAATTAGACCACTGTCTTATACCACACACAGAACTAAATCAAAATGAATTAAAAGTTTGAATGTAAAACCTGAAACCATAAAACTCCTAGAAGAAAACATAGACAGTAAGCTCCTTAACATCAGTCTTAGCAATATTTTCATAGATCTGGCTCCAAAGGCAAAGGAACAAAAGCAAAAACAAAAAAGTGGGACTACATCAAACTAAAAAGCTTCTGCACAGCAAAGGAAGCCATCATCAAAATGAAAAAGTAACCTACTGAAGGGGAAGATATTTGCGAATCATATAAGGTTGGACAATTAATTTTGCGAACTCATTCTAGAAAAAGTACTACAAACCTTATTGCTGAATATCACTATGGTCACCTTTGAAGTACTCCCCTTGGGAAGCTATGCACCAATGCCAGTGCTCACTCCACCCTTCAAGGCAAATTTGGAACTCTTCTGGAATAGCCATCAGAGTTGTCATGGTCCCCAAAAATCTGACAATTAAGTTTGCAAACTTTCCACTGTGCACTTACGTTGGTAACACTGTCCAAACAACTTGGTAAGGTGTCATAACCTTGTCAAGGTACGATGACAGTTCTGATGGCCATTCCAGAAAAGGGGCTCCAAAATTGCTTTGAAGGATAGACTGAGCACTAGTGTCAATGTATGGCTTCCTAAGGTACTTTGAAGGTGACTAGTGATAATTCAGCAATGAGGTATGAATATGTAGCACTTTTTCTAGGAGGAGTTCATAAAATTAATTGTCCAACCTCATGTATCTTAACATCCTTATTATAATCTCTTCTTAGCATGAACTCCTGGGAATAGGGTTGTTGGGTCAAAGAGTGTTATATTTAACATTTAATTCATGCTGTCTTGTTCTCCACAAAGATGTTCACATTTTGCTCTACTACCAACTCTGCCTTAGAGTACCTGTCTCACCACACACTGCCTACATTAGGTATTGGCAATAGTTTCACCTTTGTCATTCTAGTTATGATAAATTATATCTCACCCTTTCTTGCTTTATATTTATTTGAATTTCAAGAGTATATTTTGAAAATATAAGGTGATATATTTATGTAAATTGTTTTTAAGTTGGCTGATAGTGAGACTAGAGTACTTGGGAGAATTTTTTGTTTTGTTTTTACTTTGTAGATTACTTTCAAAGGCATATATACTAGCAGTTTTCTTTTCAGCCTTTCCAAGGATTCAAAAATGCATTTGCTCTTTTTGTATGTGGCACCCAAGTTCAAGGTCTTCTCCAAAATGTGTTTTCACATTACCTCATGGTGTTATAGTGCCACATGATTAGGTTGTATTCCTATAGAAATAATGTCATATAATCTGTACACTGATCTCTGGAAAAAACAGATATTGTTTGTTTAAGTACCTTTTTTTATTTGTTAGCCTATAAAAGCATAAAATAAAGTTGTCATTGCAGCTTTAACGATATCTAATTAGTGACATTTCCTTCACCAAAGTTTCTTTTTTATTGGCTCTAGTCAAACTGTTTTATGTGTCCTACAAAATGTCTCATCTTTTTTATTTCTTTTAAACTTCATTATCTTTTTGATGACACAGTAATTTTCTTTCCATGTTTTATCTCCCTTTAGCTGACATCTTCACTTTGTCTTTCTTTACAACTATGCAAGCTCTTATCCATTTGTTTTGGTAACTTTTAATGGAATTTCAATTTCTATGAAGTATATGCTATTATTTTTAGAAGTACTTAATTAAGTTCTCTAAAGGTTAGATGAGCAGATTAAAGAAAAAAATGTATAAATGTGACAAGTCAACTTCCTCGTGGGAATCCACCAGGGAGGAATTGGGGTGAATAGTGACATATTATATTAAACTGACATCCTATTTTTCATTAATGTCTTTCTAAGAAAGGCTCAGGAATCTGTTATTGCTCTTTAAATTTGAGATCCAGAAATATTCATGCATACTGAAGAAAGGCAGGCAGTATAAGTAACCACACAAAAAAGGAGAGGAGCAACAAAAAGAAAACATCTTAAAAAGTATAGTCAGAACAGCATATCGGTTTCATAAACAATAATTAAACAACATTGCAAATAAATTTTCAGAAAATTGAGGCCAAATTGAGAAAAACATGTTGATCTGTACAATTAGTTATTTGGATTCACTAAGCATCTTGCTTTTGTGGAAAGTATATTGGATTGGGAGCTCAGAAAATGGCATAAGCCATCACTCATCTGTATTGTTTCTACCAGAGGTGCAGTACCATGATATCCTTTCCACTGTTTGATCCTTTTCTTTCCTTCTAATCAGGCTTATACCACTTTGATAAGAGAAGGCAATTAGATCTACATATAATTACATGTCTTCCAGAAATACACACTTCTTTTTAAAATTCAACAGAAAGAGAATAGAAAGGAGAGGTGAAATAGGTGCAGTATCTCTTTTGTTTATGTGGGTACTATTTAATAGAGCTTGGAAGCCTTTTGGAATACAGATGGTCACCAAACTAAATGAAATGGGAGAGAGGAAACATGATTGAAAGCAGAGATAGTTTGAAATCCAATAGGGGAATATTTACTGTGACTGTCACCACCAATGATGAAATGTGGGAGAATAATTATAGTATGGTTGTTAAGAGTTTGGAAAGAACTTGTTTTGAACATGGCTCTTCCATTTACTAGTTGAGTTTACCAGTGTGGAACCCCAACATCCACATCCGTAAAATGCAGATAATAATACTACTTATATCACAGAGATATTGAGAGATTAAAATAAAATAGCACATTTGCATTGCTTAGTATGGTGACTGATACATAATCATACTACTAATTACATTCATTTATTCATTGATCACTAGATGTTAGTCATTCTTCCCAGGGCTTGCCATGTGCTAACTCAGTGAATGCTTAATTAATGTCAGCTCTCAACAGTATATATAATAACTTAGAGTTGTTCCCAAACTTTCATCTTTTTATACATATATTGAATCCATATTTATGTGTGTGTGTGTGTGTGTGTGTGTGTGTGTGTGTATCTGTATGTGTATGTGCATATATATATATATATATATATATATATACACACACATATATGTGTGTGTGTGGAATCAAAGGTACACATATATGTATATATCTACATGTATACAGTAGACTTTCCTTTAACTAGAACTCAGGCAACTAGCACTCTCAAGCAACCAGCAAAATCTCAAACAATGGACAAAAATTTTTGAGATTTGGCTTTAGATTTTGCTGGTTGCTTAAGACTGCCAGTTGCTTAAGTTACAGTTAATGGAGAGTTCTGCTTATATTATATTTATCCAGCATCTACCAATCCCCATGGGTGCTAGTTAACTGAGAGTCTACTGTATTTGCAAAAAATTGAAAACAAATAAGATACAATAATATAGAAGTTATTGTACATCAGGTCCTTAGTGTGTTTATTTTCAAATTTGAATATCTTTGTATAATACTAATATAGATACTGAAGTAGACTTGAAATAAGCATCTTTAAATATTGTTCTTGTATGCCTACAATTTTTATTAAGTACAACTTGCCTCTTAATATCGTTTAGGTCGTGGTCATATTTTAAAATTTTGTTTTCAAACCAAGATATACAGGTACTCTTAAAAGTAGTACATCAAAAAATCTAATGTTTATACAGGTACTTAACTCTGCTCATTATTTTTGATAATATCTCCTTTAATCACTTCACCTTTACGAAGTAGGTATTATTGTTATTTATTAGTGGTCTGTCCAGAAAGTATACATAGTACATAGCCATGTACTATGAAAAATAGAGGCATTTATGGCAGGATTTTATTCTGGACAGCCCTCATATTCATAAGAGGAAAAATTGAGGCTTAGATTATCACAAATAATTTGCAATAATATGAGATGAGCAAGTGATGATGTCAGGATTTGAACAAAGAATTGCTTAATTTCAAGTATCATTTTATCGCCACCAGTGCTCCTTTAATATTTCCACTGAAATGTCCTCAGAACAGAGAACACTATACCCTGGAGTTCCAGGAACATGGTCTGAAGGACCGCAATACAAATAGATGTTTTCTGAAATCACTTGTATATCATAAATCACACAAATTTTGTATTTTCTGTAATATTTTTATGTTAATTTTTACAATTATTTTCCTTACTTAATGTTATCTGCTGAACTGTATCTCCTTAAAGTTCATATGTTGAAGTCTTACTATCTAGTACTTCAGAATGTGACCGTATTTGGAGATAGGACCTTTAAGACATAATTAAGGTTAAATGAGGTCATTGATTTCGTATGTTTATAAGAGGAGATTAGGACACAAACAGATACACAGGGTAAGATTATTAGAAAAAGATATAAGCCATCTCCAATCCAAAGAAAGAGGCACTCAGAAGAAACAAGCCCTGCAGATACCTTGATCTCAGACTTCTAGCCTCCAGAACTGTGAGGAAATATATTTTTTTGTTTAAGCCATCGCATCTGTGGCATTTTGTTATTGTTTAATCCTGGTAAATTAGTATGTTTATCATCAGGTAAAAATGATACTCAAGAAAGATAAGCTGTATTTATCGTAGCTTCATGTATCTTCAAGTACAACATTACATTCTACCAGAAGGTGGAGAAAGAAAAAACTATACCTAACTTGTTGCCTTCTTTGGAATCATGAGTAAGTGTGGAAACAAAAATATAGCAGTATTTTGAGGCACTGTTCAAAGTATGCATTAGGTTAACTATCTATACTAACTTATTGTTGATAGTAATGAATTTCTGCTTGAGAAATTCAGGCTATCATCTTTAGAACTCTCAATTAATTAATTAATTATTAAATTTATTATGGTGACATTAGTTAATTAAAATTACATAGGTTCCAGGTGTACAGTTCTACAATACATCATCTATGTGTTGCATTATATATTCACCACCCAGAGTGAATTTATTTTTAAGCAGATGACTTGATGCCTGTTTAAAACTTGAGCATATACATACCTAGTGCTGCTACCAGGCCCTTTAGACCCAGTGGTTCTCAACCTTCCTAATGCCACGACCCTTTAATACAGTTCCTCATGTTGTGGTGACCCCCATAAAATTATTTTTGTTGCTACTTCATAACTGTCATTTTGCTACTGTTATGAATCGTAATGTAAATATCTGATATGTGTTTTCTGATGGTCTTAGGTGACCCCTGTGAAAGGGTTGTTTGACTCCCAAAGGGGTGGTGACCCACAGGTTGAGAACCGCTGGATTAGACCAAAGCTGAACATGCTAAGTGATAGGGAGGACAGTGCAATATCCCTGACACAGAATGAAATCTTGCTGCCAGAACCTTGATTCACTTCAGTTAAAAACAATTCATGCAAACGTCTCTATACTGCTTTTAATTACTGTCAGACAATCAGAACAGAACATTTTATGCAATAACTAAAATTTTTTTCTGGATTAACATCAGTGACCATGTGTGCTGGCTCCATGTCAAAGAATCCTGAATATAGTAGAGACATATAAAAAGACATTTAGTAAATGGAAAGAACTTGAATATAACAGATAGCAATGAATTTGAATAATATTCAGTGTTATTAAAAGGAGACATATTTAAAGCATCAAATATGAGAGATATCCCATTTGGATATTTTTAGTGAGCACAGAGTATAGATATGGATTGTTCAGCACTTCTACATAATAGAGTGAAAAACCTAACTTCCCTGCAGACATGGGAAATTATTCAGGATATAAATATAACAATTCATTTATTGATTTTGCATCCTAGGAAATATCAAGAAGAATAGTCTGATATAAATGTAGAATTTGGGCTTGCTAAAATCAATGTTTATCTCTCAGGTCAATCAATTTATTGATATTCATCTCAGTGAGAAGTCAGTATGTGTATAATATCACTGTGGACTAAATTTCAACATAGTAATGTTATAATCTTGAATTTAGTTTTGCTCCCCTGAGAATCCTTTTCCTCCCTATTTCATGTGGTTTGTATAAGGACCAAAAGAAAAAACTTGAAATCTGTTAAATATTTTAAGCTTTTTGTTTCTCATACCATTTAGCATAAGCCTATAGTTACTTAGTTTAAAATGACAACATCGAAATTAAACTTTGACCAACTTAATTTCTCATAGTGAAATTTTCATAGGGTACGTAGAAATTATTTAAAGCTGTGAATTATAATGCAAAATTTTTCAAATAAGTGATGTCATGACTTTAAAATTCAGTGACTGCGAAGAAGGGTGGTAAGTGGAGGTAAAAACTTATATTTCTTTTATATGGCAGCCATCAACTGACAATAATACACATCACATATGGATACAGAATTCAAGCTAATGTTACAAGCTAATGAAAAGTAGAAGATTTGGTGTACATCTACTTAACACATTTGTTGTTTGAGCTAATCATTTTTACTTTGAAGCTAATGTCTACCTTCATTAGAGAAACTGGTGTCTGCCTTTAAATATATTTGATTTGTTTCCCCAAATATACTTAAATTGGATATATTTTTCTTTTTATAGTAGGGAACCAAGTACATTGAATAATTTTATCCACTCTTGCAACTAATATTTTTCTTCCTTAAAGTACACATGACAATAATACATAAGTGACATAATTATACCTGATTCATTAGTTACATATATATATATATATTTATATATACAAAAGTAATTAATGAATCAGGTATAATTCATATACATATGTATATTTGTTGTAGATAGTGTCCTTAGTTTGTTAATATATACACCAATATTTTACTATTTTACTCTTCCCTGAAAAATGATGTTAGCTGCTAGAAAGTCAAAAAGTTTATAAAAGAAAATTCACTCTTGAGATCTTATATACTTGGTAGACCAGTAATCATGAATGTCAAGGACTTCAGATTGGGCCAGTGAATTTGTCATTTACTTGCATATTTCGATTGGGCCAGTGAATTTGTCATTTACTTGCATATTTCAAGTCGTGTGGCAGAGAAGACATCCACCAAGTAGAATTACTTCCTAAAGTTTCTCTTCTTTTCAAGCTCTATCCAACCTGTGGCCCAGGACAGCTTTGAATGCGGCCTAATAGAAATTCTTAAAACATTATGAGATTTTTTTTTTTTTTTGCAACTTTTTTTTTAAAGCTCATCAGCCATCATTAGTGTTAGTATACTTTATGTGTTGTCCAAGACAATTCTTCTTCCAATGTGGCTGAGGGAAACCAAAAGTTTGAACACTGCTGTTATGCTGTGAGATAGAACCATGGATATTGTCTTACTTCTACTAATACCTGCATTTAGCAATATGATTAAGAAAAAGAAAATCAACTCTCTTGATTTAACTCTCAGAAAAACATCTATCTTTTTATTTCATTGATTTTGACCACTAGTTTTGCCCAGACTTGCTTTCTTTTATTATTTCTATTTCACCTCAAATTCTGAAACTTATATAATGTCACTGTGGTTTTCCAACTCCTTGCTGAGTATTTTAGCATTAATATTTTCACCAAAGTTTAATTAGAATTAATGGCCTAATTCTAATTAAACTTTCAATATCATCAGGAAGAACTAAGAAACTTTCCCTGACACTTCAAACATTCTATAGAAATATCTACAACACATACATTACGTATATTAACTGTAAATGTCCTTTTTATTCTCATATAAAGTTTTTTTCTTCAGGTTATAAAGGAAATTTAGCTTTAGATTGTATCTTTTACATAAACTAATTCTATTAAATTTAGCTAAAACATGTAATACTCATTTAAAGGTCTGTTTTAATTTTTTTGTTGAGTTTTTTAGTGGAATTAACAAATTTTAGTTGATTAATTTGTTTTTCTATAGAAAGTCTTAGATTTCAACCAAAGATTTTGTGTTTTTTTTCACTACAGATATTCTGATAAATATATATAATGTGTGATAAAGCACTTGAAATATAAATTGGTTGAAATAACTTGGAGTAAAAATTTGGATGAACAGTATTTGGAAGATTAAGTAATATTGAGGCTTTCAAAATTTTGGGCTTTTATGCAGTTGGTTCTTCAGAGTTCTTCCCCTACCTCTACATTGGAATAATTATTTGTATCATTTTATATTTTTTGCTCCCTGCTATTTCCCATTAACCCAGCAGAGTCCAAACTTTTGGCTTCCCTGGGCCACATTGGAAAAATTGTTTTGGGTCACACTTAAAGTACACTAACACTAACGTTAGCTGTTGAGATAAAAAAAAGGTTGCAAAAAAAATCCTCATAATGTTTTAAGAATTTGTGTTGGGTTGCATTCAAAGCTGTCCTGGGTTGCAGGTTGGACATGTCTGCTTTAACCTATTCCCTGTTCAGAAAAAAAAAGAAGTGCAACTTGCTACTGCATTCATTTAATTTTACATAAACATGCTCTTTGAGGCTGAAGCAAATCTGTTTTTCAATGTGAAAATAAAGTATAAAAACTATTCTTGGATTTATTTCTAAACAGAACTTGTCTCTAATCTTAATGTAACAGAAATGTATGTGATGGTCAGTATTTAATAATTTTTTTTTTTTGTGGTAAATTTCAGAGCACTTTGAGGGTAAGGTTAGGACTGTAATCCGCAAGTTATCTTGGCATAAATGTTGCATCCGCAAGCGCTGCTGGCAAGTATTCTTGCAAACAGGAAATAGGTTAATGAAATTATCACAATTCGTAATCCTATACAGGGTCCAGCACAAATAATGCCCCTTTTTTATTTAAAAAATCGTAACTGTGTAATTCTGGAACATAACAATGTTATAACTACATTAACGTGACTACTAAATAGGTGTGTTACTTCTGCTGGACCCTGTATTTATTTATATTTTTATTTCTTGAACATTTGCCTTTTGAAATAGTTTCCGAACTCAAAGACTTTAGGAATTGTGCGTATTTTATTCATCAGTGTAAATCTAGGTCATGGTAGAGTATTTGGCACATACTGAGTTTTCAGTAAATGTTGAATGAATTAAATAATTTTAGTGAAGTAGAAAAAAGAAAAAGAGGGATGAAAAGAAGGAAAAGGAAGAAGAGAAGATGGAGTGAAAAGGACAACTGAAGGAGGATGAAAATAATGACTAATTTTTATGGGGTCTTATTATGCGTTAACTATTTTATTCTCATAACAAACCTATCATATGGATCTCACTGAAGAAAAAGAAACATAGAAGGTTAAGTAGCATGCTTGTGCATATGGCCACACCCAAGGTGACAGAGTGAGGTTTTGAATCCAGGCTGTATGACCCCACCTAGTCTAACCAGATGTACCCTGTTCTGAATAGACTGAGTGATATTTTCTCTAGCTGCTCATCTTACTGATGACATCTTTTTCTAAGGCAGTTGATGCTTTTGAAAGTAGGTTTACATGAAAGTGCTGGTATGATGTATAGTTCACAGAGCCTTGTGTAGCAACAAGATTTTTCAGGCACTAGATAGATTCACTATATTCTCTTAATGAAAAGGGGAAACTTAATTGCAATGACAGTAATTGTTCTTAGAGTCCATTTGTTTTCTGAATCTGTGAACTATGCACTTAACTGCCTCGTTATTTCTGATGACATTTCTACCCAAAAGTTTCTGAGGTTTTGAAATTGTTGTGTGAATCACTGATAAAATGTAAAATTATTAAGTCCATGTATTATATTAAGCCATAGTTTGCTTTATGTTTTGATAGTAAATAAACAGGCCTTCCAATAGAATGATTTGTTTCTGGATTTCCAAATTATTTATCCTTTCTTTAAAGAAAAACTGTTTTTAGTTTCTAAGGCTGGTTCCTTTATCCTTGACTGATTTCATTCTTGTTATTGATTGAATTTATTATTCTCAGTTCCATAATTCTTGGCCCATAATTTCTCACTCAATTTGTATCTAATTTTTTTATCTTCACTAGAGTGTCTTCAGTCAGCAAACACTACAAAATGCCCACATTTCAAATGTAAACAAATAAAACAGGAACTCTTTCCAAGACCCTGTTTCTCTGCCAAATGGCTACCTTGTATTCCTTAACTTTATTAAATTAATTTTTTATTACTTAGGAAATTGTATCATGATTTAAAAAATTTTTATTACAAAGCAACTTAGTGATTAGACATTATTAGACATTTATATGAATGATTACATTTATAGTGATTAGAAAAATGGAGACATTTATGCCTGGATTTTTTCTGGACAGCCCTTGTATACCTCATAGAGTGATAACTCCAATAAGCTTATTACCTATCTGACACTGTACATAGTTATTACAATATTATTGACTATAGTCCTGATGTTGTACTTTATATCCCCATGATTATTTTTAAAATTATAGTTCACACGCAATATTGTTTCATATTAGTTTCAGATATACAGCATAGTGGTTAGACATTTATATAATTTACGAAGTGATCCCCCGATAAGTCTAGTACTTACCTGACACTATACATAGTTTTTACAATATTATTGACTATATTCCCCATACTGTACTTTACATCCCCATGACTATTTTGTAACTTCCAATTTGTACCTAATTCCTTCACCTTTTTCACCCAGCCTCTCTAACCCCCCCATTTCATCTGGCAACCTAGAAAATGTTCTTTGTGTCTATGAGCTTGTTTCTATTTTCTTTATTCATTTATTTTGTTTCTTACATTCCACATATAAGTGAAATGATACGGTATTTGTCATTTTCTGTCTGACTGACTTCACTCAGTCAGTACCCTCTAGGTTCATTTATGTTGTTGTAGATGGCAACATTTAATTCTTTTTACGGCTGCAAAATATTCTATTGTGAGTACAAGGTCTGACAGTTAAGTTCGTGAACTTGTACTAGAAAAAGTGCCACATAGATCATTGCTGAATATTACTATGGTCACCTTCGAAGTACTTGGGAAGCTATGTGCTGACATCAGCACCTAGTCCACCCTTCAGAGCAGTTTTGGAACTCTAGTTCTGGAATGGCCATCAGAGCTGTTGTCTTACTACCCTTGATGACCTGAATATCATCAAATGTCTTTCTTTCAATATCTTTTTTATCTTCAGGTAAAAAAGAAATGTCATTGGGTGCTACAGGTAAGTAGGGAGGGTGTTCCATTACACTTACTTGTTTATTGGCTAAAAACTCCCTCAGAGACAGTGCTGTGTGAGTTGGTGCATTGTCATGAGGCAAGAGCCATGAGTTGTTGACAAAAAGTTCAGGTCATTTTTTTGTCTAACTTTTTCATGCAGCCTTTTCAGCATTTCTAAATAGTAAACTTGGTTGACTGTTTGTCCAGTTGGTACAAATTCATAATGAACAGTCCCTCTGATATCAAAAAAAGGTTAACAACATCCTTTTGACTCTTGATTTGGACTGACAACTTTTTTGGTCATGAAGAATTGGCTGACTTCCATTGTGCACTTTGATACTTTGTTTCAGGATCATATTGGTACATTCATGTTTCATCACCAGTGATAACACGGCCCAAAACATCATCTTGCCTCTCCAAAAGGTCTTGGCAAACTTTGACTTTCCTTTGCTTTTGTTGATCAGTGAGCTCCTTTGGGACCATTTTTACATACACTTTTCTCATGGCAAGATTTTCAGTTAAGATTTTCTTAACTGTTTCTCTGTCAATGTTTACTTGGTGTTTTATGCTTCTTACAGTCAGCTGGTGATTTTGACGTACAATTTGATGAATTTTTGCAATGTTTTCATCAGTTCTGCTCATCATTGGCAACTTTGACCTGTCTTTATCAATGACCCTTTTTCTTTCCTCAGTAAAACTTTTAATGCATTTGTACACTGCCGTTTTCTTCAGGGCATTATCCACATAAACTTGGACTAATCTGTCCCTGATTTTACTTCCACTCTTGCCAAGTTTCATAAGAAATTTAATGTTTGTCCATTGCTCTGAGTCAAGGTCTGACATTCTTACAACAGCACACAAAAACACACAACAACAATAATGAATGCCACTCAGGAGGACCCTGCCACATGTCAACATGAACACAGCTGTGAGACACAGGTATCTCAAGGTTATGAAGCCTTACTGAATTGTTTGTATAGTGCTGCCAAAGTAAGTGCATGGTGGCAACTTTGAGAATTGTCAGACCTCCTATGTACCACCTCTTCTTTATCCATTCTTCCATTGATGGACACCCAAGTTGCCTTCATATCTTGGCTATTTTAAATACTGCTGCAATGAACATGGATGCTCATGTCCCTTTGAAGTACCTACAAGGGGATTTACTGATTCCTTCTTTGTTGCTTATTATAGCCTTAGTTTTAAAGTCTATTTTGTCTGCTGTAAGTATTGCTACCCGAGATTTTTGTTTGTTTGTTTCCATTTTCATGAAATGTCTTTTTCCATCCCTTTTCTTTCAGTCTATGTGTGTTGAAAGACTGTTTTAAATTGCTATCTCCATTTCTTTACCACTCATTAAAATGTTTCTTTATCACTTCTGTGTTCCATATTTCACTCAAACTACTGTTTAAAAGGTCATTAGTAATGTATTGTTTGCCATTTCTAGTCATCTTTCTCAGTCCTCAACTTCTCCAACTTTTCTGCTGTTTTTGACCACTACTGGCCACTCTTCATTCTTTAACCTTTCTGCTCCATTGCTTCTCTGACATTGCCCCTCACTTAGTTTTATCATGTTTCATACATTCTGATCCAAAGGGATTGCATTTTGTCATTCTTGATTTTAAAGTGGGTCCTTTTTAGATTATTATGTTTCTTTTCCTTATTTATCTACATCACTGTTGCTGCTTCCTTTTATTAATCCTCAGAAATGTAATCTTTCCCCATGTTTCTGGTCTAGATATTCTTGTTGTTTAACACATTTTTATGTTTGTTTGTTTATTTTGTTTTATTTGCTGGGAAATATCTTGCCCCGGCTCCTGGTCAATAACGAGTCACTTTACATTTTTTTCTCTGAAATCCTAACCCTAAATCCCAAGAATTTGTATGATGTCTAAAAGCTAAGGTAAACTCAATCCAGTAGAGCTGGTACTTTCCCAGTCATGCCTAAAAGGAACCTTCAGTTATCTTAGTGTCCTTCACTACCTTCATCCCCACCACTGACTAATTACTAAGTTCTGTTTGTTCTACCTGCACAATGGTGCTTCATCAGTTTATCATTTGTTCCTCTTACACTGCAGGCAGTGACATCATCTCATACCGAGAATATTTCAGCAGATTTTCAAATGGTATGTCTGTTTTTAGCCTTCTAATATATTATTCCATTTTTAAACTCATTCCAGAATTAGCTTCTTAAGACATAGGTCAGAGTGCATATCATTTTTTAAATAAAAAAACTTAAATATATTCCTATGGCCGATAGAATGCAGTCAAATGTCCTAAAATGGCATTCATAAACTGCTACAACTGATTTTATTTTGCTTGTTTAGACCACCTCCCAATGCATTCTTCCATTAAGTTTAAGTTTTAGCCATTTTTTTTCTAGGTAAACCGTGTATTTTCATGCTTACGTGCTTTTGGTCTTGATGAACTTAAAATATCTTTTCCCTACGTTCTTCCTAGTCACTAGAAACTCATTCTCAAATGGTTAAGTTAGTTTATTCCACTTTGTATTATGATTGGTTGTCTCTCTCCATTTCTACTTTGTAAACACTTCTAAAGTAGAAATAATTATATTCCCAATTGCATTCTTCTCTTCATCTCCTTACCACATAGATAACACATGAACGCTTTCTTTTTCTTTTTCTTGGTACATAGACAATGTTTATTAAAAAGTTTTGGAATGTTACTATAAAGTTATGAGACTTAGAGTCATGAAACTCAGTTTGACACTTTAAGGTATTACTTTTTTATGCAGGAATTAATTTACATAAAACAAAGTATAGTTTGGCAAAAAAGGTAAGATTTGTTATTAAAAAAGGCTGCGTTCATCAACTCTCTTTTCAAGAGCTGTACAAAGTGCTTGATATTCACATATAAACTGGTCTTCACTGCTCATGGCTCTTCACCTAGATCCTCACCAAGTCCATTTATTTCAGAATATATAACCTGCAGCTGATAATCTTAATGAACTTAACTATGTGGATCATTGAGACTTACCAAGTATTTGCTGTTGCTTCTTGTTCTTTGCTAGTGAGTATTGAAAGTAGTGGTGTTAGAATGGCAACAATGGAAGGACTATTGAACAGAATATTTACCAAATGTCAGAAAATCTTTTATAAATACAAAGCTAAAAATGAATAAAACTCAAACTTACTTGTAAATCCAATACCTCCATTATTAATAAAAATGCATATGTATTAATATTATCTCAAAATATGTTTATCCAAAAAATCTTTAAAACTTTTAATTTTTAAACATTTTGTTAGAAACAACACGTAGAAAAATTTGAAAATACAGATGAATGAAAAACTGGAAAAAACTTTTTTAATCATCAGAAAGTAACATTCTATATATTTGTACTAATGTTGTTTTAAACAAAATGGCAGCTTATACTGAGTTTGCTTTTTTAGTTAACATATTTTTAACATCTTCCTACATGATTGGGTGCAATATAATTTTTAATCATTACATATTATCTAATTGTAGTGATTTACTCTAGTTCATTTAGTGACTCCATGCATGGTCAGTATGTAAAGTTGCTCCCATGTAAATTGTCTTGTAAAAATTTAGACAGAGAATTTAGTAGAATGTATTTTGGGAGGACAAGAGCAATAGGGTGAGAGAGTGGATTTGAGAGGGAACACTAAAACTTGAGTCCTCCTAGGACATACTTCTAGCTCTAATATCCCTGACTCACACTCAAACCAAAAAAAGAAAAAAACATAATGTAAATATATTCAGCCTGAAGTTTCAACTGATTTAAAGCCCTTTGATGACTCAAAGCACGGTTCCAGACATCAAAAATAAAATCTCAATCTGTGGCAGTTAAATGTTAAATAACTGTATTTCATTATTAATGCCAATAATATTTTATTCATTATGCATACCAAAGAGATCAGAGTTCATTCATTCTTTCATTCATTAAACACAGCTCTGACAGCTTTTCTGCATCCCTAGAATGAGAGGCAAAGAGAAAAATGAATACTGTGTGAAGTAGGAAATGGAAGCAATTTGGGTGGTGAAGTGACTCAGTCCAAGTAACTTACAGTTTCTCTTTTAGTGCCCAACTGATCAGATTGTTTTAGCTAGGTTTGCTGCTCATCTAATCAGGCTGTTCTACTTCCTGTGCTCCAAACTGCCTTGTGTGTCCTGCCTCCACACCTTTGGTCTTGTTCTTTCTTTGCAGAAAAGGAGAACTACATGCTGGATATCAAGACTGAAAACTCCTTGTTAAATTTTCCCTTGTACCATTCCTGAGAGTTTTCTGAACTGTATTTCAAAGTTTGCTCTTTACTTGGAATACATAATTTACAGAAGAAATAAAGCAACTTTTATGCTTAAAAAAAAAAATCTAACAAAGCTTGGAAAATCCTTAGTTAAATACTTTTGATAGGTTCCAGTATAATAAGATTGAAATACATTAATGTGAGACTAATGTGGAGGCTCTTTAGGCTAGATTTGATGACCCCCTTTTTACACATACCTGGAACTCTATACAATTCATTTTTTTGAATTATCCCAATTATAATTTCAATAATTATTTGTTTAATAATTTATATGTCCCTCTTAGATTGTAAGCTCCTTGAAGGCAGGGATCATGTTCATCTTATTCACTTCT
This sequence comes from Lyroderma lyra, assembly GCA_004026885.1. NCBI lineage: Eukaryota > Metazoa > Chordata > Mammalia > Chiroptera > Megadermatidae > Lyroderma > Lyroderma lyra. The sequence continues at coordinate 37,100 of PVJL010007933.1, read as the reverse complement.
GTATCCCAGACAAACATATTTTATGGCTCATAGTAAGAACTATGAAATACAGGAATGAATAAATAACAGAATGAATCTTCAAGAGTAAGATGGAATGTGTAGTATTTTCCAGGTGTATCTGACCAAGGAATACTTCTTTGGTGGAATATATGTTAATATTGTATTTCATCCCACTTATTTTTCTGCTTGGATCTCTTGCTGGCACTGCAGGTACATAAAGTCCAAAGTAAGGAGATCATCTTGTGCACAGTATCTAGTTGTCTTCTTTTGTTCCCTATGTCAGCAGTGTCATCACCCTTCTTCCAGGTGTCCAGATCAAAACATGAGAATCATCCTTAATTTTTCTCACTTGCATTGACATTTCAACAACTCCCAACCCATTTTGCTTCTACCTTTCTTTGTTTTTTTCAACCCTATTTTAAAGACACTTGTCCAAGCCAAGAAAATATGAGGGCTGTCCAGAAAGTATCTAGCCATGAAAATTAAAGACATTTATGGCTGCATTTTTTCTGGACATCACTCATATATCTCTCACAATAGTACATTAACTGTTTTTTTCCCTGCCACCCCACAACCATATATCACATCATAAAAATCAGGATTTTTGTCATATTGATCTTTAAAACATTTTTGTGACTTTAAAAATTATTTTAAGTAAGTCTCTACTTACCTCTTTTGATTTTGCCATTTTACTACTCAAATCACTCTACACTTCAGTTCTTTTGAATGTTTTGGCTCCCCAAAGCCAGCATGTTCTTTTTAGCTTTTAATTTCAGGGCCATTATATAGGGCTTCATAGTGATGTGCTGTATGATGCCAAAACTATGATATGAAGCACCTTAGAATTGTGCAATATGACTTCTTTACCTGATCACTAACTTTTTTTTTTCCATCATGGAACACTTTTTGACCTCTTTTTTTCTATTCTTTTCGTTTCTGCTTACCCATCCTGTCTCTGAGGTGTCTATTATGACAACTCGATGATCATTGGGCTCCCCTGCTTTGTGTCTCCAGAACATACCTGTATTTCTTCTGTCACAGCACTTCTCACAGTCTTCTAACTATTCCTTTTTTTCTTTTTTCTAACTAGACTGGAAAAACTGTGCAAATAAGCCTTCTTCTATACCATTGTAGTTGGATATTTGACATCTAGCAGGGCATGTATTACCTAGGGCTTTTGTGTTTGCTCTTTCTCTGCCAACAGTGCTCTGTCCTAGATACCATCTGTGTTCTCCCTTTTACCTCCTTCAGGTTTTTATTCAAGTATTACCTTTTTTGGTCCCTGGCTACATTATTTCTTCCTCTGATGCTGCCTATCTTCCTTTTGAAATTTTACTTCGTCTCTCTTATAGACTGAATATTGTGGCCCTCCAAAATTTGTATGTTTAAGTCCCAATCCTACAATATGGTGATATTAGGATGTCAGTCCTTTGGGAGGTAATTTGATCATGAGAGTACAGCTCTGATGAATGGAGTTAGTATCTGTATAAGGAGAGACACAGGAGAGATGGCACTCTCTCTCTGCCATGTGAGGATACAATTAGAATATGACCATCTGTAAATCTGGAAGAGGTCCTTTACCAAGAACCTGACCAATGCTGGCACCTTGATCTCAGACTTTCAGACTCTAGAACTGTGAGAAATAAATATTTTTTGTTTAAGCTATCCAGCCTATATTATTTTGTTACAGAAGCTGTAATTGACTAAGATCTTCTTGAGCTGTCAGGTGTCAGAGTAACCAACTGAGACAAGCCAAAATAAAAGAGTCAAAACATTTAATCACTTACTATTACAGCATAAGACAAGAAGCTAAACCAGAGAAAACATGGACTCCCTCTTGTTCTATTTTCCCTGTGGAAAGGCACACTGATCAAGGGTCAGATAGATTAGCATAGACGTGGAGGTTGTTTGGTTGCTGAGGAAACCCTGAACCAAAGGTTCCTGCAGTTTTATGGATGTGAGGGATGGAGGGGAGGGGGGAAAAGGAGAAAAAGATGAGGAGTGGAAAAGTACTGGGTACTGATTCAAAACTGGTGAAAAGTGTCTTGAAGGTCCCCTGTCTCCATCTCCTATAAGGAGTTGTAGGCAGAGGATCTTGGAGAAAGCCTCTGTTGAAGACTCCTGATAAAGAAGGTGCCTGGGCTAAGTATGCAGATACGCACGTATAAGAATAGGGCTGGTCAAGTGGGACTGAGACCTTAACTGCAACTCTCTTTAGATTGCAATGCAGTGTCTGTGCATCAAGCTTGGTATGGGGAAGGCAGCTGTCCCCCATGAGCCTGCCAGGTAGAGCCTTGGTAATTGGTTATTGTCATGCCTGAAAAAAATCACATATAGGTTTTGTTTTTTTTTTTTTAACTAGGAGCCAGACTCCTCAGTTTCTCTACAAGTTATCACTTTTAACACACTATGCTTCAACTATTTATTTTATTTATTTCCTGTATTTTTCCACTAGGATATAAGCTTCTTAAAGGCTGGAGAATTTTCTTGTTTGCTATTATATTGCTAATGTATTGAAAAGTACCTGTCATGTCAATAAATAATAATAGGAAAGTACCTGGTAATTAATCAATTATTTGTTCAACAAATGAGTTATTTTTCCACATTCGAATTTTTGTCTTCACAATTAAACTGTAAATTTGCTTGAGGATTGAGGCTATCAAATATTTCTTCTTTAACATGTATCCTACTTCTCACTAAATTAGGTAGTTTAAAAAATATTCTTTTCTGGATTCATTTATAATTTTTACCTTGCATCTTAAAGTAACACTTTAGAATTATAATGGCTGAGTCTAATCCCCTCTTCATTTTAAAATTTGGAATATTTTAAAGCAAGTGCTACATATCTCCATAATTCTTCTCTTTTCTCAGTTAAATATCTCCCTCTTCTTAACCATTTATCATGTCAGTGAGGTTGTGATGGTTAATTTTATATGTCAACTTAACTAGTGGATGTCACTCAGTAGTTGGTCAAACACTAGTATAAATATTGCTTTCAGATATTCTTTAGATGAGAGTAACATTTAAATCATTAGACTCCGAGTAAAGAAAATTGCCATCTATAATGTGGGTAAGCTTCATCCAGTTAGTTGAAAGCCTTAAGAAAAAAACTGACCTCCCTCAAAAAAGAGGGAATTTTGCCAGCAGACTGACTTCAGACTTGAACTTTAACATCAGCTCTCCCCTGGGTCTTCAGCATGCCAGCTGACTCTGCAGATTTTGCCAGTCTCCACAGTTGTATTATTGCATGAGCCAACTTATTAAAACCAATCCTTCCCCACCTCCTCTGATAGATGAAAAGAAAGACACACACACACACACACACACACACACACACACACCCTTGGTTCTGTTTTCTCTGGGGAACTCTGACTAATAAATATAAGATTGCTATTATTTTACTACCTTGTTTACTGTCTTTAGGAACCACTGTACTTTTTCAATGTTCCACTTAATATATGTTTCCTAAGCAGAGGCAATGCTCCAAATATGTTCTTATCAATATGTAAGGTATAGGAATATTGTTGACTTCTTTGCTGAATCCTGTGTTGTGTAAATGCAATATATATGTGTACTATACTTGTTGGCTTATATTAAATCTCTCTTTAATTAAAAATATTGTCCAACTTTAGCACCTGTTTTGTTCTAAGAATTGGGTTAGGATCTGTGAGTATGGAACTACAAGGTATAGTCTCATTCCTCAAAGGGCATGGATATTTCTTTTCTATTCACAGTATCAGTAATTCTGTATTTGTGAGGTTGACTTTTTAGACTGCAGTATTAAAGTTTATATTTGTCTTCTAGAATTTCTTTTTGCTCAATTTGATCTGTTGTTACAACCCCTATAATGAAAAAAATATTGATTTTTTCAGTCATGTTTCTGTCATTCAATATTTGATTTTTTCTCCAAATTGAGGCACATCTTTCTATGTCTACATCCAATTTTTAAACTCAAAATTGTGAATAAGGCTCACAACACATTAAAAAATGAGCCATATAATCATTGTGATTTGAGAATAATTGTTAAACACATATCCACCTAATTTACTAACATCCTGTCTACATCTATCTTGTCCAAAAAGACATCAGCAAAACACTGCATTAAATGCCTCATTGAAATGCAGATTCACTATGTCTGTATAATTTAATTAATTTGATATAATTTATTCTTAGTGAACTTAAAGTGGCTCTTCGTGATTGCCACTTCCTTTTCTAGGTGTTCATAAGCCATCTGTCTAATTATATGTCTTGGAATTTTGCTGGGAATTGATGGAATTCTCTATGATATATAATTTCAGTATGTATATTTTAACTTTACATGGAAATCAGAAAAATATTGACACCTAAATAAATTTTTAGCATTCTTCCCAGTCACCGTGATCATCCAGATACTGCTTACACTGTTTGAAATCTCTGATTCCAAATTCCATGCAGAGAGATTTTTTGTTTCACTTGGTTAACATTTCTATGTCTGAATTAATATTGTCAGGAGATGGGGTTATATCGTATGAACATGAATACCCTCTTAATCATGTGGATAGTCCATTACACATGGTGTCTTCTTTAAGTACCCAAGATGAGAAACTAAGGGCAGTCTGGATAATTGAGACCTGGAATTGGAAAGCAAGTATCTGAGGATACTCCCAGTCTTTCCTGGGATATCTGGTCTTTCATTTATACTTTTCTCTCTCTCTTTTATTGTTAAACTTATTGGGGTGGCACTGGTTAGCAAAAATAACATAGGTTTTAGGTGTACAATTCTATACTGCATCATCTATGTGTTTCATTGTGTGTTTACCACCCAGAATCAGTTCTTTTTTCATTACCATATACTTGACGCCCCCTCCCTCCTCTCCCACCCTTTCCCTCTTGCCCTCAAGTAACCACTAAACCATTGACTGTGTGCATGAGTTTTTGTTTTTTTGTTACTTTTAGTTTTATATTCCACATATGAGTGAAGTCATATAGTTCTTGGTTTTTTTTCTGTCTGGTTTATTTCACTTAGCATGATGATCTCAATGCCCATCCATTTTGTCACAAAAGGCAGCATTTGTGAGTGATATTCCATTGTATATTTGTACTACAACATTTTTATTCAGTCATTTATAAAAGGGCACTTTGGTTTCCATGTCTTGGACACCATGAACAGAAAGACAATAGGAAAGATTAATGCATCAAAGAGCTGCTTCTTTGAAAATATTCAATTAAGTGGACAAACCCCTGGCTAGGTTAACCAACAGATGAAAAAAAAAAACAAACACAAATATCTAAAATTAGAAATGAAAGGGGAGAAATTACAACTGATACCACAGAAGTACAAGAGATCATAAGAAAATATTATGAAGGGCTTTATATCACCAAATTTAACAATGTAGAAGAAATGGACAAGTTTCTGGAAACATATAGTCTACCTAGACTAAACCAAAAATAACTGGATATTCTAAATAGCCCAGTTAATAGTAAAGAAATTGAAACAATTATCCATAACCTCCTCAAAGGCAAAAGCCTGGGACCTGAAAGTCTCACTGAGTTTTACCAAGCATTCAAAGATTTATGCCTATCCTCCTCGACTCTTCCCAAAAATTGAAGATGAGGCAATACATCCCAACTCATTTTATGAGGTCAACATTACCCTAATACCAAAGCCTGGTAAGGACAACACAAAAAAAGAAAATTATGGACCAATATCTCTGATGAACACTAATGTAAAAATCCTAGACAAAACATTAGCAAATAGAATACAACAAACAGTGCATCAAGTGGGATTCATCCCAGGAGCCCAAGGATGGTTCGACATATGAAAATCAATCAACATGATACACCACATAAATAAAAGATAAAAACCATATAATCATATCAGTTGATGCAGGAAAAAACATTTGAGAAGATAATAACATCCATTTACGATTGAAACACTGAAAAAATGGGTATAGAAGGACAGTACCTCAACATAATAAAGGTCATGTATGACAAATCTCGGCTAATATCACACTGAATGGGAAAACTCATTCCCCTAAAATCAGAAACAAGACAGGGATGCCCCCTGTCACCATTGCTATTCAATATAGTTCTGGAAGTGCTAGCCAGAGTAATCAGGCAAGAGAAAAGAATAAAAAGTATCCAAATTGGGAGAGAAGAAGTCAAACTGTCACTATTTGTAGATGACATAATCTTTTATATAGAAAATTTCAAAGACTCCACCAGAAAACTATTAGAAACAATAAACAAATACAGTAAACTTGCAGGATACGTAATCAATGGACAAAAATCAATTGCATTTCTATATACAAACAGCAAATGTTCAGAAAAAGAAATGAGAGGATCAATACTATTTGAGATCGCAACAAAAAGAATAAAATATCTGGCAATTAATGAAGAACATGGCAGACTTATAGATGGAAAAATGTAAAACACTATTAAAAGAAATTGAAAAGGACACAAAGAAATGGAAATTTTGTGAGTTCATGGATAGGAAGATTTAACATATAGTCTATCCTTGAGAATGTTCCATGTGCACTAGAAAAAAGGTATAGTCTTTTTTTGTCAATGAAGTGTCCTGTAAATGTCAATTATGTCCAGTTGCTGTAATGTGTCATTTAAAGCTGATATTTTCTTATTTATTTTCTGTGTGGATGATCTGTCCATGGCTGTTAAGGGGGTGTTTAGTTCCCCTACCGTAACTGCGGTTTTGTCAGTTTTTCCTTTTGCATCTGTTACTGGTTGCTTTATAAATTTTGGTGCTTCCTGATTGGGTTCATATATATTAACGAGTGTCATGTTTTCTGTTGTTTTATTGTCCCTTTCATCACTATGAAATGTTCATCTTTGTCTCTTGTTACCTTTTTTATTCTGAAGTCTGTTTCATCAGATATCAGTATGGCAACTCCTGCTTTTCTCTGAATGCCAATTGTTTGGAGTATTATATTCCACCCTTTCACTCTGAGTCTGTGTTTGTCCTTATGGCTGAGGCATATCTCTTGGAGACAGCGTATGGATGGGTTTTGTTTTTTAATTCAGTCTGCTACTCTGTGGCTTTTTGGTGAGTTCACTTTATTTACATTTAGGGTGATGATTGATATATGAGAATTTCCTATGGCCATTACTTCCTCCTTTTTAAAAACAATTTTATATTTTGTTGTTCAAATGCTTTCTTTATTTTGATTTTTTAATTTCAGGTTCAATAGCCTCCTTCAGTATTTCATGAAATGCCAACCTCATGCTAGCAAATTCCCTCAGCTTCTGTATGTCTTAAAATGTCTTTATTCCTCTTTATAGCTAAAGGATAAGTTTGCTGGGTAATTTCTTCTTCGCTGGAGGTTTCTCTGTTTTAATATTTTGGATATTTGATTCCATTCCCTCCTGGCTTGTACAATTTCTGCTGAGAAGTCTGAAGATAGCCTGATGAACTTTCCTTTAAAGGTTATAGTGTTTTTTCCCCCAGCTGCCTTGTGAATCAACTCTTTGTCTTTGATTTTTTTTGATATCTTCAGTATAATGTGCCTTGGAAAAGACTGCTGAGGTCCAGGTAGCTAAGGGACCTATTTTCTTCTTGAATTTGGGGTTCCATATCTTTTCATAGGTTTGAAAAGTTCTTATCTACTATTTGTTTGAGTATGCTCTCTGTTGTTCTTCTCCCTCTGCTATTCCTGTTGTTCTAATATTGTTCTTTCTAACGGAGTCGGATAGTTCATGTAGAGTTCTTTCAGTTCTTTTGACTCTGAAGTTCTTTTTTTCTTTCTGTGTTGATTCCATGTTCCGATCTTTGACATCACTAATTCTTTGCTTCATCTAGTTGGCCCTGTTGCCTATAGTAGTTAGTTCATTCTGAGTTATTTTATTGCCTTTTTTATCTCTCAAATTTCTATTTAATTCTTTTTTATATTTTCAATTTCTTTGTTCAAATGTACATTTTGTTTGCTTTCTGTGATCGTTCATCTGAGTCAGGGTATTCTGCCAATATTGTTTCAGTTCTCTGAGTGTTTTAAGAACTGCAGCCTTGTATTCTGTGTTACTTAGATCATATATATCCAGGTCTATAAGTTTCTTTTCTGGAGATTTTTTTTTATTTTTTATTTTAAGGTACTCATTTGATGTCTTTCTTTTTCTGGGCATGAGGGCTTTTTTTTGTGGCAGATATAAAGAGGTCTTTCTTTCTTTTTCTTCCCAGTTGGTATTACTGTATTGTCTTCCAAACATTTTTCTCTTGATTCCAGCTGGCTGTGGAGCAGACACTAGGTGTCCTTGGTGAGGTGAGCTTTAGGAGAGAGTTAGATGAAGAAGCCAGGCTCAGAATCTCAGGTATTTGCTTGATTTTTGGGGTGGTGCAGCTGCTTTGTTTCCTGTGATAGCTTTCCTGGTTGTAGACTCCACTGTAACACTAGTCTGTTCATCAGACAGGCTTGGGAATGGGAGAGGGGTCCTGTGCAGAGCAAGCCAAAAGCGGGCTCTAATCATGTTGGTAGAGGACTGAATGCTCTGGCTCAGCCTTTCTTCCTTCTTCAGGGCCCATATTTCATCCAGGACTGTGTTTCAGCATTTTACCGTTTTCTTGGCTGGCTCTCAAGTTTCAGACTCACCCAGAGCTGACCTGTGGTTGCATTAGAATGCTGCAGCTAGGAGCCTTATTCTCACTTAGGGCAGTGCAGATGCTTTGTTTAGCCTCAGACCCACCTAAGGTGCGGTGTTCCAGGTGAGGTCCTACGTGCTGCTGCTCAGTCCAACTTGGCCACAGTCTCACAGGGTTTCAGCTGTTCTGGTCCTGCTCCCATTGCCATTTGGCCCCCACTGCTCAGGATTGAGTTGCTCTTCGCCCAGTGTTTCCTGGTTTCCCCCTAGTTCCTTCAGTCAACCCGGTTTGGTTATGATCCGCAGCTGCACATATCTCTGCTTGGCTCTGGTCCCTCCTTCCTCTCATGTTTGCCTCCCTTTTTCTGGCCTTCAGGTGTTTTCTTGTGAAGCGTGGATCCCTCAGCTGAGGCTATGCTACTCAGGGATTTCTGTGTTGGATTCCAGTTGTTCAATTGTATTTTCTAGGAGAGGTTTCAGGGATCCTCTCTCTGGTTGCCATCTTGCGGGTCCTCATACTTTCCTCTATATGCATGCCTCATCATCTTGCTGCTTTCAGAATACTTGCACTCTTTGGCTACTAATGTCTTTTGCTCTACTATGATATCAGTGTGCATAAAAATAGCTCTTAATTGCCATAATGCTGACCCTGGCCTGACTTAAAATGACTTTTCAATTCTACTACTTATGTTGTCCTGACTGGTTACTGTTTTGGAGTCTCTTAGTTTAGAATCTAAAGGGAGAATCTTCTTAGTTACTAGTTACCAGTAAATTAGCTGATATTTTTTGTTAGAAGCTCACTGCTAAGGGGACAAAGGCAGGGCAAGCCTATTGACATGTTTTGTTTTTTTAAATACATGGAATATAATTTATCCATGGACACTGAAATTTACTACTTATTATTGGTATAGCCATCTAGTGTCTTTTTTTGCATTTGGTTTATCCTTACTAGTATAAAGATACATTTTCATCATAGAGAATGTGAGCATTAACTATTTATGCTTATTTACTATTTTTGGTTAATATGACATGATCAATGTAAAGTACTAGAATTAACAATTTCTTTAAAAAAATACTTTGCATATGGCTCACATATCTTTTCTATTATCTTTATTTTAGTAACTCTATACTGGGTTTTATATTTCTGAATTCTCCTCTATCACCTTGAACCTCAGTTCCATCATCAGTAAAATGGTTAAAGAAACCACTCTATGTGAATGACGTATTAGCATCTTGTTTCCACATAAAAAATGTTCAAAATATAATATTTTCCCTTTCTATTATAGTGCATGCAGGAAAATGTACATAGCTATGTTAGTTTCCTTTATATATAATTTTGCTTTTTGTGTCTATCTTGTAGCCATTTATAATTCTTATCAGAATTTGTTTTTCAAGGCCTCCAATACCTTTTAAAAGACTAAGGTAATGGAATCACTCGTATCTCCTCTCTAAAATTTTTGAAATTTGCTTTTCTACAATACAAGTCACCTGTCAGACTGTGCTGAGTGTTTCCTTTCTTGGCTATTTCAAGCACTAAGATGACAAGCTGACTTTTTCCCAAAGTCCCTGTTACTTGAATTTCATGAACCAGTTCTTTCTTTTGGTCAAAGTTAAGTCCAGAGAAATAGTTCCTCAGTGCTTCATCACTTAGCTGAAAGATGCAATTTTAAGTGAAATGAGACTTCTAGCAGAAGTCTGGTTCATTGACATCTCAGCTATATAGCCTGCCTATCTCTAGTTTATTCTCATATCAAAATTATTTATGCTCTCAATCCTTTAATTCTCAGTATGGCATAGTGTACTGTTTCTCAAACTGTGGTCAGAGGATGCAATTTCATGGTCCATGAGTACTCTATAAAACCTTAAAATGTTGTGTGTTTTATTTTTATAATAATCTAAAAGTTAATGTAATCAAATTTTGGGCTATGATTTCAATTCTTGGATTTACATACCTATTTATGATTTTATATATGTCAAGTGATCACTTAAAGTGGCACTATTTAATATTACTCTTCTGGTAAGGTAAGTACGGCCACCATTATGATAGCATGTCTTAATATCAAAATGAGAGCAATAATCTCATGCACATCATTGCTAAATTATTTTGTCTATTATTTTATCTAATTGCCAATTTAAATATTTTTAAACATTTTATAAGAAAAATAAGCAGAAAAATTTGAAAATACAGATGAATGAAAAATTGGAAAAACATTTGTTAATCGTTAGGAAATAACACTGTATCTGTACATATACAGTTTTAAATAAAAATATAGCAATTAAAGACATTTTGTACAGTAAAAATTTAGTTTCTTAAGCTCTTCAACAGATTAAAACATTAATTTGACCTCATGAAAAAGACAGAGTAATACTAGTTCAATTATATCTGGCTAATGAGAAAAGAATAAAGATGGGTAAAGCTTGACAAAAATGATTTTAACCTATACTTTGAAGAATGATTACATATTAATGACAACGGAAATATTGAATAATAACGGTGTTAAAATTAGTAATTAAAAATATGCAAACAGAAGCATATCAATGAAAACAGTAATGTATGATATAGAACCAATTGTATAAAGAGCTTATTATATATTATTGATCTTTCAAGCAGGATAGATGAAAGGATAAAATAATAAATGGTGTTGGATCAATTTGATAGCCATTTGAAAGAAAGTATCTTTTAACACCTCTTATCTTTGTCAAACATTAATGTTAAACAAGTACAAATGACACAGTCCATAATATAATTTGTCATGAACTTACATTTGTGTTTTCACATGTTTTACAATTGATAGTTTGCTTTGTGAAGAACGTGTGTCAAGTAATATATGAGTATGCACAGAGGTGCTGTGGTAGTATCCACACTTGTACAGTTTTGTACTGAAGTCATGTGCAAGCCTGCATCTAAAATATACAAATGCAGACTATATCCTTCCTAATTATTGACTTCCTCATAAGAACTTCACTTACATGATTTATTGTGAAAGTTGTACAACAAATGAGCTAACTTACTTGCCCAAGTCCATCGTTGGTGGTGTACTGACTTGAAATTTTAACATATATAACAAATTTTGTTTTTAATTAAATAAGTAATTTAAACTTTACAAGCTTCAGTACCCTCATACATATACTACAAATAATAAAACCTTCCTCACTGGAATTAAATAAGACTGCATATATAAAATATACTGGCATGTAGTAGTCACTTAAGTATGAATTTTCTATTTCCCTTTTTCCTGAATTCCCTGTCCACTCCCTTTTCATGCCTAGTATGAAGTAATAGTAAGTTAATCTGAGATTGTTTCATGTAAATATGGACTTGAATCTTTTAGGCGAGACAAATGGAAATTAATTCAATTTTTCCTGTTTAGATATTAACCTATTAGAACAGTTAACTATAAGAGTATACACAAGCGGCTATTTTGTGTGGCTATTAATAGTATTTTATGCAATACATCAGTGGGAGAGCTCTAAATCCAACACCGCATTTTGCTTATCTGTGACGCTGGCCCACACCTGAATGCCCTACCTGACTGAGATGAATATGGAATGTACCATATTGAAAATTCAAAAGTCAGAAAACTTTATTTGGTTTTGTGAACACAGAATTATGCAAAATATCAAATCACTATTGCCAGGATCTCCTGTTTCAGTCCTTTGCAAATGCCGTTCTCTCCTCCTGCAGTATTTTTTTTTTTTCCAGTAGCACTATCACTCTCCTCAATTCTACCTAAAACCTATCTAATTTTAAATTCTTTTTTTTTTGGTGATGGTTCCCTGGCTGGCAATCGAACCCAGGCCACGGTGGTTGAGAGCGCCGAAGCTTAGCCACTACACCACCAGGGAACCCCTAAATTTTTAATTTAGACATTATTTCTCTATGAAGTCTTTTCTGATTTTGCCAAACAGAGGTAATATGCTTCCCTCTTTCATGTACTTTTCTTAGCATCCTGAGCTTCCAAGGCATTTCTCAGATAGTATTAAAATTAGTGTCTTATCTGAATTGCACACTAGACAGTAAGCTCCCTAAGAGTAGACACCTGCTATGTTGTCTACCATTGTTCCCTTATTACTGTTGCATAGTCCATGGTACAGTGGAAGTATTCAATTAATATTTTTTAATTGAGCCCCATTAAGGAAACCAGGGATTTCTGTGGGATTCAATCAATGTAAAATCTGGAAAGAGAAATGTGTAAATCTAAACTATAAACTCAATTCAGCACTTGAGAGCCTATTTTCACTGTTAACTGTTTCTTCCAATTCTTTCTCTGTAGTAAGGATTTAATGTTCTAAAGAAAACTAAGTGATGCCTTTTGAAAAACATTTACTACTATATAAATATTTAGTGGACAGTTTTATCACCAGCAAAATTATCAACTTTTGGTGTTTGAAATCAAATCCTAGACTAGTCTACCATCCTTTATAAACACACAGGAGACTCTGGAAGTATGTTACTCAAGTTTTCCTGATTTAGTGATAGAAATGACTGCAGCTGATTGAAACAAAACAAGCTAGTAATGCACAGAGGTGGTGAATAATGCCAAGAAGCCATGTGTTAGAAACAGTAGTGTTGAAAAGCTAATTGCAGTTGTTCAGATCTTTGATGAAATCTTGTGTTTAAAGGAGATTTGATTGCTTGCACAGCAAATGATCTTTAGCTTTCCAAAATTTCAGTATGTTTGATTTCTCATCTGGGAAACAAGTAGAACTGTATTCAAAACACTTTAACAATCCAATGATTGCAGTAATTCGAAAAGGAATTTTAAGAGAAATTAGAACACTCTGAAGTTTAGGTCCACGGATTAGTATTCTCAGTCACTGTGTTTTATTCTTGTAGGAAATAAAATTGTTGACATATTGAGCTAATTTAGTTGATCTTTTTTGCTATTACTTGGACATGCCAGTTTTATGCACTTGTATATAAAATTTCCTTTAGCACTGCATTTGTTTTATTGCAGTTGCCTTTCTGGGTGACTGTATTTTATAAAATTAGGTGGTAAAATTACAAGGCTTTTTTTTTTTAAATAGAACACATACTCCATTTTATTTTTGTATACGGAAGGAAAGTGTCACTAAAATATTGAGGCAAAATGATGAAATTAATACATACAGAGTTGGAAGAAATTTCAACACTAAATATTTATGATTGTATGCACGTCAATATCTCTCAAGTGCAGTTGTAGGTGTTGAATAATCTATTAATCAGGAAATGTGCTAAATAATCTATTAATTATGAGATGTATATTACTAAGTAATCTCTAAAACAAAATCCTACCATTGTCACTGATTAATCGTTTTTATTGTCATTCAGCATTTACTAAATCTGTGTTTTGAGAGAAATATGGTATGTGGTTTGTGCAGCCATATCTGAGTCTCCATCAACCTAGCTAATTAAGTTTATTCATCCTTCCACCCTGATGATTCTGACACTCCCTCCCACCCAAATTGAGGCCATACCCAAGCTACTTCCAGGGGATTTTCCATACAAATGACCTGTCTTGTCTCATGCTGTGGAAGGATCTAAAATCTCTGAAGGTTCACAAAACTCAAACAAGGAGCAGCTGACTTCAGCGTGTTGCGTACCTCTTACTAAGCAGCCCTAAGCCCAGCACTAGTGGCAGCTGTCCTCAGTTTGTGGCTTGGTCTCTCAAGGCACCTCCAAGTCCAGAGCAAGTGATGGCCATCTATGATTGCTTTATGGCTCATACCAGGTGGTGGCCCTAGGCAGGGCACAGGCTGCAGCTGAACTTGTGATAGAGATGCTCCCAGGAACCCTGGGCCTGGCACACCTGCTGGCCACCTTGGGACTGAGCCAGACCATTACCTGGCCTCATCCAAGGACAACAAACCCAAAGGACAGACTGAACAGGTACCAGAGACCCACTAAAGTGAATCCTGCTCCATAAGGTCAGTCCCAGCCCAACTGCTTGTCCGTTGTAGTCAGGGCCAGTCCTAACAACCAATCAGCCCCAGGGTTAATTGTGCCCATTGATGTGCAAACAGCAACGAAGACTCAAGTACAATAGGAGAGCACACACAAGGAAGTACCCATAGGACCACCAGCTGATTTCTCTACAGAAACTTTGCAAGCCAGAAGAAAAGGGAATGGTATGAAATATTCAGTGATAAAAATTCAGGACCTACAACCAAGATTACTCTACCTAGCAAAGCTATTATTTAGAATTGAATGACAGATAAAGAGCTTGCCAATCAAGTAAAAGCTAAAGGACTTCATCACTACCAAACCAGTATTACAAGGAATTTTAGAAGGACTTCTTTAAGACAGCAAGTAAAGAAGAATAAAAAATATGAATAGTAAATTGACAATAACTACATATCTTATCAATGATTACTTTAAATATAAATGGATTAAATGCTCCAATAAAATACATAGGGTGGCTGAATGGATAAGAGACAAGACCCTTACAGAGACTGACTTCAGATCGAAAGGTATACACAGGCATAAAGTAAAGAGATGGAAAAAAGGATATTTCATGAAAATAGAAACAAAAATAAATAAATGAATAAACTGGTGTAACAATACTTATACCTGACAAAATAAATTTGAAAACAAAGTGTATAACAAGAGACAAATACCCAGTAATCCCACATGTGAGTATAATTCTGAAGAAACCCCAAACACTACTTTGAGGAGATGTATGCATCCTTATGTTCATTGTAACATTGTTTAAATGCCCAAGATGTGGAGGCAGCCTTAGTGTCCAACAATGGATGAATAGATAAAGAGCAAGTATACAGTGGAATATTGCTCGGCCATAGAAGGGAATGGGTTCTTGCTATCTGCAACAGAACGGATGTACCTGGAGGCTATTGTGCTGAGTGAAGTGTGTCAGACTGAGTTAGGAGAGATGCAATGTGATTTCACTTATATGTGGAATCTAAAGAACAAAATAAACAAAACAGAAACACTCATAGATACAAGAACATTTATTTGATGGTTGCCATATTGGATGGTGGGTGAAAAATCAAAAGGGATTAAGAAGTACAAAGTAGTAGTCATGGGGATGTAGAGTATTACATAAAGATTATAGTCAATAATACTGTAATAACTATATATGGTATCAGATGGGTACTAGATATATTGGGGTGAGGGATGGAAGGAGTGTTGGGGGCAGGGTGACAAAGGTGAAGGCATTAAGAAGTACAAATGGGTACTTACAAAATAATCACGGGGATGTAAAGTAAAGCATAGGGAAGTATAGTCAATAATATGGTAATAATTTTGTGTAGTGCCAGGTGGGTACTGGACTACTCAGGGACATCAATTTTTATATTATATAAATATATAACTACTATACTGTACAATGGAAATTAATGTAAAATAATGTCAACTATAATTGAAAAATTAAAAAAGGAGGGAAAAAGATGCAGGGAAATAAAAGGTTCAAATGTCCAGGTATAAAATAAATAACATAATGTACAGTTGGGGAATATAGTCAATAATATTATGACAGCATGGTCTGGTGTCAGATGGTTATGGACTTACCATGGTGATCACTTCTTTAGGTATATAAATGTTGAGATAATGATGAATTACATGATAGGGCATTTTGAGATATTCTTGAACACTAGATTAACAATGTTAATTTTAGAAGCTATATCATGTGATAGGTACCTTGGTATATAAGTTGCTCCAGCAGAAGCTAATCATTCTTCTCCAGCTCTCTTCTGTGGATATTACAGCCAGAAAAAGAGCTACTTGAAAGATACAAGCAAAATTACCAACATAAAACTTTTAGTTATGCATGCAAAACACGACAATAATAGTCTTAGAAAAGAAGGTAGTTTCCTGTATACAAATGTCATAAACTAAGAGATAAAGTATAAATTTTCTTGATAGGAAATTTGACTATATTGATAGCTTTGTGTGAAAGTTCTCCAACTCCCACTAATAAAAACGTCATGGACCTGATGTTCAATAGTTGGTGATATTATAAAGACTAAATAATACAGAATTTGGTGATGTTAAGTTGTGTAATCCAATGTTACTATCTTCTTAAAGCCATGAGTACATTCCTGTGAAAGATAGAAGGGCTTTGGTTAAAAAGAATTGATATTCTTCCTGTCTATCATTTAAGAGGGTCTCCTGAAACAGGAAATAAGATCTAAGGAGATCAACCTTAGACTCTGTTGAGAGAAAACAATAAATCATCTTCTCATATCATTGTGATTGTTTTATTCTGGACTTTGAATTGTAGGCATTCATACTCTAAGTGATCCCAGCATTGAGAGTAAGCTTGTATTTTTTTGTTTGTTTGTTTCAATTACATTTGACATACAATATTATATTGGTTTCAGGTGTGCAGAATAGTAATGAGGCATTTATATAATTTACAAAATCTTCATTCTGATACCTCTTGTTCCCATCTGACACTATATATAGTTATTACAATGTTATTGACTATATGCCCTATGCTGCGTTTTACATCCCTGTTATTATTTTGTGATTATGAATTTGTACTTCTTGATTTCTTCCCCTTTTCACCCATCTCTCCAGCCCTGCTTCCATCACCTCAACAAATCTTGTACCCCTCTGACACCACAGTTACTGCAACATTATTGACTGTATTCCCATGTTATACCCTACATCTCCATAACTATTACTTTCTAACAACCAAAGTAAACTTCCCAATTTCTTCCCTTTATTTCAGCCACTGCCCCAATCCTCCTCCCATCTGGCAACAAATCAAATGTTTTCTATGTCTATGAATCTGTTGTTGTTCCATTTGTTTATTTGATTCTTTAGATTTCACCTATAAGTGAAGTCAATTTGTATCTGTCTTTCTGTTTGACACCTCACTGAGTGCAATACTCTCCATGTCTTTTGATTGAAGCATTTAATCTTTTAACTTGAAAGTAACTGTTGATAGATACGTAGCTATTACTATTTTATCATTCATAATTTTTGCTCCCCCCCCGCCCCCCGCCCGTCTTAAAGAAGTCCCTCTAACATTCCTTGTAGTACTGGTTTGGTGGTGATGAACTCCTTTAGCTTTTTCTTATCTGGGAAGCTCTTTATCTGTCCTTCAATTTTGAATGATAGCTCTGCTGGATACATTAATCTTGGTTATAGATCCTTGGTTTTCATCACATTGAGTATTTTCTGCCAGTCTCTTCAGGCCTGCAAAACTTCTGATGAGAAATCAGCTGACAGTTGTATGGGTGCTCTCTTGTAAGTTACTACTTGCCTTTCTCTTGCTGCTCTTAGAATTTTTCTTTGTCTTTTGATATTTGCCATTTTAATTGTGATGTGTCTTGGTGTAGACCTGTTCGGGTTCATTTTGTTTGGGACTCTTTGTGTTTCCTGGGCTTGTATGTATATTTCCTTCCCCAGGGTAGAAAATTTTTCAGTCGTTATTTCTTCACATAAGGTCTCCATGCCTTGCTGTTTCTCCCCTTTTGGTACCCTTGTGATGCTAATGTTGTTACTCTTCACTGCTCTGGCACAAGGGCAAAGTCACAACTGTTCTTGGGTTACTCCCTTGTTGAAAGCTGAGAAAATGGAGCTATGGTTTTAGGAGGGTCATTAGCAGCAATGGCAGTAGTGAGGCTACCTGGTGGGCAGACTGGAGAAAAAGAAACATTCTTGACTACAGTAAGATACCTCAGAATACCTCTGAGTAGAAGCAGGGAAATACCCCTGAGTAGTAGCTAGGGAAACTCACATGGGTGTTATTAAACAAGAATGTAAATTTATATTATACCTAAAGGCTGGAGAGGCAAAAATATGTTTAGCTGATATTATAAAGAGCCAGAGTAATAATGGTACAAAAACATATTAGAGCAACATCATAAAACACTTTAACCATGTGCAGGGTCAATCAGAGGGAAAAATAAACTGAAGATTAGGAGAATCAGTGTAAGAGTGAATGTGGAAATACTACTTTAATGAATTTTAAATTCCTCTGTTTCAAAAGAATTTGTAAGATTAGGGTTGACTAAAAGAAGTGTGCTGTGAATGGTGCGAGCTAATAGTCATTGAAAATAAAGTGATTCTAGAGAAGAAAAAGAAAATGCAAAAATAGGTTCTAAGTTTCTAGTTCTCTATTTTGGTTGTTGCCCACACATTTCCATCTACATCTGGAAGTAACATCATCTTCCCTTCTCAGAACACTGCCATGATTCTCAAACACTCCATTTCATGTAATCTTTACTTTGCCTAGAAACAAAGCTTTATCAGAAAAAAAATAAAAGCAAATGTTTCTTTATGCTGACCATGTTTGTAACTCCTTTACACTGTAGAGGTACATATAAGAGACACATAAAGTATTCAATAGCATTTCTATGCCCATTTGTATTTTTATAGTTAAGATGAATTTGGGCATAACAAATCATATTAACATTTCTAAGTGCCAAGATATGTCTTCTCTCTTATCATGAAACAAAAACCTCAATAAAGTAGTATAAGTTTCCCCTGGAAGTATTGTATTAGACTCTAAAAAGCTTATTTTTGTTTTTAAATGTATGTGTTAAATATGTCTTGTGTATCATTTTATAAATAATGTGCGGAAATGGAGGGAGGACTGAAGATTTGGGTGGGCTTGCTATAATGAGAAGATAGCAGTTTGACATGTGGCGGTATCTAAGGTTTAATATCAACAATTATCTTTGACACATTTTGAATCACTGGTTAATTTATAACTGTCCATGTGCTTCATTAACTAAAGAATACCTAGTTTCAATTTCAGAGATCATTGTTAGTTTTAGTAATTATAATCAGTCTGTGATTTAATTATAATTATTTTTTCATGGGTCCATGTTACATAAAAATGGATAAAATATTGTGTGTGATTATAATAAAATGATTGAATAAATCACAATAGAAAGATAAAATATATTCCCAAATAGATAAAAACTTTGTGTTACTAATGTAAGAATTTGGTTTTAAAATTAGCATTAAAATATTTGAAGTATTAGCCTAAAGCCATTAAGGATTCCTAATAATATTCTGTTTCTAAATTCTGCTTTTTGAGAATTCAGGTATTTTTAATAAAATATCTTTATTAAATATAATCTTAAAATTGTTTAAATTGTTGAATGGTGTAAGGTAAGCTGGTAGTTTGCTATTCTTTCTAATGCTAAAGTTAAGTATAATGAAAGATCTTTTCAAATATTTAAACTTTAAATTGTACATAAACATTTATTTGGACAGGTTGGCAATGTTTTATACTCATAGAATAAACTTGAAGATTTCTTTTGCTAAATCCTTTTAAATTTATCACATTTTGAAGATCTTTAGTAGAAAAAACTCAGTAAAAGTAAACATTGTTTACAAGATTCTCATAAACTTAGTAGCATTGTTGCTTGTTTGGAGGTAAAGTTGTTCTCTTCCTTTCTACCCCTCACTTTCATCTTCTCTCTTCTTCCTTTTCTCCTCTTCCTATTAACTGAAGATAACTCCATTGCTACTGAGAAATAAAAATGCTAACCACAAGGTTGTAGTGTAGCGGTGTCTTAGAAATCTACATTTTTTTAGTTCGTAATCTAGAAATGATGAGAAGAATGAACAGCACTTTTCTTGAAGCTATGGGGCCTATTTTATTTATTATGTCCTCTGTGCTAATACAGTAAAACATAATAGGCACTTTCATTATAAACTTCAGTAAAATAACCATATGAAAAATGATGCTGAACCTTACTTCTGATTGCTAGTGTATGCTTATAATAAAAATTAGGACTTTAGAATTCCTTATCTTCTTTTATAACATTACTTTCATAGTATTTTTGTTGATCATTCAGTTTAGTTATGCTATCAGTAATTTCTAATAGCTTTCTATTAATATTTTGTCTTTTTAAAAATACAACCATGAAGTTTTTTAGACCTTGGCATCTAAAAATAAGTTTCAAAATTTTTGAAGTGGTTTTTAGCTTTTCTTTTCAAGAAAATGTTAAAGTTCAGTTTTAACTAGATTTTAGTTTCTTTTTATGGTAGAAGACCAATTAAATGACTTGTCAAAATATATCACTGAAAGGTTCTTTGAGTATTATATTTTCTTTTATATTGATTCTAAATGAAAGAGTGGGCATACGAGCCTTGGATGGGTTAGAAGAAAGGAGAGAGTTTCATAGTCTTGTTGATCCTCTTTGGTTGGGAGAGATAAATCCTTTCTATATTAAGTTTCTAAGTTTCATGGCTGACAGTTAGCTATCCTAATGGGCTCCCATCTGATTTTGGCAAGAGTTTTTTATTTATCTACTTCTCATATGATTCCAGATGAGAACATGATTGTTTAAATATAAAAATACAACCTATTTCCATAGACATCTGATAATGAATAGATGATTTACTTTCCAAAGTCTGTTTTGTTCTTTGTTTTGCTGGAATCTAGCAATGAATCCATCCAGGCAATGACTCAATGAAAGCAAACAAACAAAAAAAGTACTCATTCTCCTCATACTTTTAAAATGATAGTATTTATAATAGGGAACAAGGGAACAATTTGGAATAAAAATCAGTTCACAAATTAATATAAGTTGACATGTTCATTGCTTGACTTGTATTAGTTTTCTGATACTCCAGGAAGTTTTGGCACTTGTTCTGCAGTTCAGATGCAAAGTTGATGATTTAATTTCACATTTAAAATATCTGAAACATGTTCACCTTGTTTTAGATATATCAGGTATGACAATTAAGTTCACGAACTCATCCTAGAAAACGTGCTATATACCTCATTGCTGAATATCATCACTAAGGTTACCTTCGAAGTACTTCCCTTGGGAAACTATGCACTGACACCAGAACCTAATCCACCCTTCAAAGCAGTTTTGGAACTCCTTTTATGGAATGGCCATCAGATCTGTTGTTGTATTAACCTTCATGTCCTGAATGTCATCAAAACGTCCTCCTTTCAGTATTTCCTTTATCTTCAGGTAAAAAAAAAAGTCACTGGGGGCCAGTTCAGGTGAGTAGGGAGGGCGGTCCGATACAGTTATTTGTTTACTGGCTAAAAACTCCCTTAGAGACAGTGCTGTGTGAGTTGGTGTATGGTCACGATGCAAGAGCCATGAGTTGTTGATGAAGTTCAGATTGTTTTCATCTAACTTTTTCACTCAGCCTTTTTCAGCACTTCCAAATAGTAAACTTGATTGACTGTCTGGTTGGTACAAACTCATATTGAACAGTCAATTTCTCTGATATCAAAAAGGGTTAACAACATCTTTTTTTTTTTTTTTTTTTTAACAACATCTTTTTGACTCTTGATTTAGATTGATGGAACTTTTTTGATCATGGAGAATTGGCTGACTTCCATTGTGCACTTTGATGCTTTGTTTCAGGGTCGTATTGGTACACCCATGTTTCACCAGTGGATACACGGCTCAAAACACTGTTTTGCCTCTCCAAAAAGTCCTGACAAACTTTGATTCTCATTTGCTTTTGTTCATAGGTGAGCTCCTTTGGGATGACTTTTGCATACATCTTTCTCATGCCATGATTTTCAGTTAAGATTTTCCTGTTTCTCTATTGATGTTTACTTGGTCTGCTGTGCTTCTCACAGTCAGCCAACAATTTTGATGCACAATTTGATGAATTTTTGCCATGTTTTCATTAGTTCTGCTTGTCACGGGCCACCCTGACCTGTCTTTATCAATGACACTGTCTTTCCCCTCAAAAAAATGTTTAATGCATTTGTACACTGCCATTTTCTTCATGGCATTATCTGCATAAACCTGGACTAACATATTCTTGATTTCACTTCCACTCTTGCCAAGTTCAGCAAGAAATTTATTGTTCATTGCCCTAATTCAAGCTCCAACATTCTTGCGACAGCACACAAAAACATGCATCGACAATAACGAATGCCACTCAGGAAGACACTGTCACATGTCGACACGAACACAGCTGGGAGAAATAGATATACCAAGGTTATGAAAGCTTATTGAGTTGTTTGTACAGTGTTGTCAATCTAAGTGCATGGCGGAAAGTTTGTGAACTTAATGGTCAGAGCTTGAATACGTTCACAATTTATTCAGAAGGTGTGGATTTAAAGGTTGTCAATTTGTGTTTATTTGTTATTTCTTTTTAAATATTTTTATGAAAATATAGCCAAAATACAGTTTTACAGTAGACTCTCAGTTAACTGGCACCCATGGGGATTGGTAGATGCTGGATAAATGTATTATGTGATATTTTTGCCAGTTGCTTGAGAGTGCCGGTTGCTTGAGTTCAGGTTAACTGGAAGTCTACTGTATATTAGTTTTAGGTTTACAGCATAGTTATTCAACATTTATATACCCAAAGAAGTGATCACCATTATATGTCCAGCAACCATCTGACACTGTACCACACTGTCACAGTATTATTGACTATATTCCCTGTGGTGTACATTATATCTGCATGACTAATTTGTTTTATACCTAAAAATTTGAACTACTTATTCCCTTTCACTTTTTCTCTTGTTTTTAATTTTTTAAATTATAATTGACAGTCAGTATTATTTTCTATTTATTTCAGGTGTACTGCATAGTGTTTAGACATTTATATAATTTAAGAAGTGATCTCTCAGATTCATATTGTACCAAACTGGCACTATACCTACTTATTATCATATTATTGACTACATTTTCTATACTTTACATTCCCATGACTATTTTGTATCTACCAATTTGTACTTCTTAATGCTGTCAGCTATTTCACCCACTGCCCCAACTCCTCTCCCATATGGCAATCCTGAAAATGTTCTTTGTATCTGTAAGTTCATTTCTGGTTTGTTTATTTTGTTCTTTAGATTCCACATAGAAGCAAAATCACATTGCATTTGTCTCTGTGTTTTGACATACTCCACTTAGCACAATATCGTCCAGGTTCATCAGCTCGTCCATAGATAGCAAGAACCCATTCTCTTCCATGGCTGAGCAATATTCCATTGTATATATGTTCGACCTGTTCTTTATCCATTCATCTATCAATGGACACCCAGACTGCCTCCACATATTGACCATTGTAAATAATGCTGCAATAGATGCATGTGTCTCTTCAAAGTACTGTGTTTTGGTTTTTCAGAGTAATTCCCAGAAGTGGGATTAGTGGGTCCTTCTTTGTCTGTTGTTATAGCCCTTTGTTTTAAAGTCAGTTTTGTCTGGTGTAAGTATTGCTACCCCAGTTTGTTTATTTTTTTATTTTAATTTTCCTTTTTATGAAATATCTTTTTCTATCCCTTTACCTTCAGTCTGTGTGTACCTTTCAATCTGAAATGAGTTTCTGGTAGACAGCATATGGAAGGGTCTTATTTTCTTATCCATTCAGCCTCCCTAT
Organism: Lyroderma lyra; assembly: GCA_004026885.1. Taxonomy (NCBI): domain Eukaryota; kingdom Metazoa; phylum Chordata; class Mammalia; order Chiroptera; family Megadermatidae; genus Lyroderma; species Lyroderma lyra. The sequence goes on along the minus strand of PVJL010007933.1, from coordinate 13,261 downwards.
ATTTTTTGATTGAAGATCTAATCCATTTATATTTAAAGTGATTATTGATAGATATATATTATCATTTATTCATATTTTAATCCTTTTTTGTCATCTTAAAGAAATCTTTCTAACATTCCTTGTAATATGGGTTTAGTGGTGATGAACTCCTTTGTTTTTTCTTGTCTGGGAAGCTCTGTATCTGACCTTCAATTCTAAATAATAGCTTTGCTGGGTATAGTAATCTTGGTTGTAGGTCCTTACTTTTTATCACTTTAAATAATCCCTACCAATCTCTTCTGGACTGCAAAGTTTCTGTTGAGAAATCAGCTGATGATTTTATGGGAGCTCCCTTGTAAGTAACTAACTGCTTTTCTCTTGCTGCTTTTCAGATTCTTCATCTTTAGCTGTTGACATTTTAATTATGATGTATCTTGTTGCAGACCTCCTTGGGTTCATCTTGTTTGGGATTCTCTGTGCTTCCTGGACTCATATGTTTATTTTCTTCATTGGGTGAGGAACGTTTTCTGTCGTTATTTCTTCAAATAGGTTTTCTATAGGCTCGCTCTATCTCTTCTCCTGGTACTTCTCTGATGTGAGTGCTGGTACACTTGGTATTGTACCAGAGACTCCTTATACGATGTTCATTTTTGAGGATAATTTAATCCAGGGATGTCCAATGTTTTGACTTCTCTGGGCCACATTGGACAAAGAATTGTCTTGGGCCACACATAAAATATATTAACACTAACAATAGCTGATGAGCAAAAAAAAAAAAAGGTCAGTACATAATTTTTATAATTTTTTATGAAAGTTTACAGATTTGTGTTTGGCCATATTCAAAGCTGTCATGGGTTGCATGTGGCCCTTTGGCTGCGGGTTGGACAAGCTTGGTTTAATCCATCATTGGATTCTTTTTATTTTATTTTGGCTGTTCTGTTTGTATTTTCTGCTACCTTATTTCTTAAATTGCTGATTCGATCCTCTGCTATTGGTAATCTACTGTTGATTCCTTCTAATATATTCTTCATTTCAGTTATTGTAATTTCATTTCTGACTGTTTCTTTTTTATATTTTTTATCTCCATTTTTATGTTCACTGTCTCTTTGTTGAAGTTCTTCTTGACATCATTGAGCATTCTTATAACCAGTGTTTTGAACTCTGAGTCTGGTAGATTGCTTGTCATTTTATTAATTCTTCTTCTGGAGCTTTGTTCTGTTTTATTTTTTGAGATATATTTCTTTGTCTCCTCATTTTGGCTTCTTCACTGTGCCATGTGCTCCAGGTATGTCCCATGTGTAGATTGTGTGTACCCTCCTATTATACTTGAGCCTTGGTTGCTGTTTGTACATCAATGGGAGGGATTAACCCTGGAGCTGATTGGTTGTTAAGACTGGCTTTGACTGCAACAGACAAGCAGTTGTGCTGGTGCTGATGCTATGGAGCAGGATTTATTTTAGCAGGGCTCTGGTACCTGCTTAGTTTGTTCTTTGGGTGTGTTGTCCTTGGAGGGGTCCAGGTGAAGTTCTGGCTTAGTCCCAAGGTGGCCACCAGGCATGCCAACCTCCTGGAAGCACCTTGGCCACAGGCCAGGTCAAGTTCAGCTGCAGCTTGTTCCCTGCCCAGGGCTACTACCTGATGCGAGCCATAAAGCAGGCCATAGAAGACCATCACTTGTGCTGGACTTGGAGGTGTACTGAGAGGCCAAGCTGTAAACCGAGGACTAGTGCCAGGCTTGGGGCTGCTTAGTAAGAGTTACACAACATGCTGAAGCCAGATGCTGCTTCCTTGTGTTTTGTAAACCTTGAGAGATTTTAGGTTTGTCCACAGCATGAGTCAACACAGGTCAGTGGCATGGAAAAGCCACTGGAAATGGATTGGGTGTGCCCTAGTTTGGGTGAGGCAGTGTCTCAGAATCGCCAGGGTGGAAGGATGAATAAACTTAATTAGCTGGGTTAATGGAGACTCAGATATGGCTGCTCTCTGTGTTGTAAGCAGGGATAAGGAAGGGCTCAACAAAGAATGTTTTCAACCAGCACTTCTATCTGGGAAATAGCTGCCCCTTCAGCCTTCACCCTGGAACCAGACAACTTACTCCCTCCTATAAAGTCCTGGCACCTTTCAATCTGCTGTCCAGCACTGGAGATCAGAGTGAGTGAGTCTGTCAGCGAGTAAGTCCATGCTCAGGCCCTTTAAGAGGAGTGCCTGGGACTGCAGTCTCCCTCACCTCACTCAGCCACAAACTCCACTTGTTCTCACAGCCGGAAATTATAGGGATTTCTCTCTCTGGCACTGGAAACCTAGGCTGGGGAACCTGTTGTGAGGCTGGGACATTTCACTTATTCTGAGAAGGGAACCTCCGCAGTGGAGATATCTCTCTTGATTTTTAAAGGTACACGTGGGTTTGGGACCAGCTCATTCTTTCTCTCTGTTCTTCCTGTCAGTCTCTAGGTGGATTCTACTGTATGTCTTTAGTTGTAAGACTCTTCTGTTCAGCTAGACTTCATGCAGTTCTCAATAATGGTTTTGTGGTTTACTTGTAATTTTGATGTGGTCATGAGAGGAGGCAAGCAGCATTTATGTACTCTGCCATCATGACCAAAAATCTCATTTGTTATTTCTATAGCTAGAAATTGTTAGTACAAGGAAAGTAATGATTGGGACATTATTTTCTCACAGCCACAATAAATATACACATGGTGATTTTGGAAGGCCCTTTAGATGCCAGAACTGTCAAACATTGACTTTCAAATATGGGGTCACTGGTGTTGAAAACATTTAAAGAACATGAATGCCTCTGAGAAGCTTAGAATTATAAATGTTGAAATAGGAATAGTTTCCATAATTCAGAGTCAGGAGTGTTAAGATTGTCACAGCCAATATAATTATAAATATGATATTTGTGGAGATGTTATTTTTGAGAACAAAGTCACAAAAGCAAGGATTGAAAATTCAGCTATTGAGTAGTTAGAAGTCACCTTAATTTGCTTTATCTACACTTAACCAAAATATATACCCCCTAAGACTGAGTTAAATTTTCATTGACATTTCAAATTTATTGACAGTGTAGATAAAATGAGGTCATTATCACGTGTAATTACAAATATTGGGTGCACTATGTCAGGACAGGGAGATGACAGAGCCTTAATACCCAACTGGTATTATGTAAATCATTGTATTTTCTTTTTTTTTTAAATAAATTACAAATACTCTTTGCATTTATCAAAGTTCATCAAAGAACTCTCCAAATTATTAAATCATCTTCATTCTTCAAGAATTATTCATTCACAGAGCAGATCATGATTCATATCTTAAATCCCACGGCTCTCATGCGTTCCTTGTGGGCCTCAATTAGGTGTCCACAATGCTCTTCTCCTTTCTCAATGATGCATGCACTGCACGCCTTAGTCTCCTGGCAGGCACAGCAGGGCTTCAGCAGCAGCTTCTCCAGCTTCTTCTGTGTCTCAGGCAATGCGGGGCTTGTGGCCACCAGACACAGCCTAACTTTCAAGTTCAAAGTAGCAGTTAGCACAGGAACGCCCAACTCTCCTAGCATCCGCAAATGCCGATTTTTCTATGTAAAACTTTTAAGTATATTTGTATTCACTTGTAGAAAGGCTCTACTTTTATAATATGATCTTTAAATATATTTACAAATTGTACACATATTTAAATAATATAAATATTATTTTTCTGTATTTTATTTATGCTTGACTAGCACCCAGACCCTCTCTCAACTTATTGTAATTAATGAATTTTGTAGTTCTTAAAAATCTCTGAAATAGCATTTTAATGCAGGAAGATAATTATTTCTTGCTTGATATGGTTGATGTGGAAAAAGACCTGCTTTTCAAATTTTGTTTTACTTGATTCATGACGTATTTTGATAACATGACATAAGTTGGTACAAGATAGAAAAAGGAAGAACATGTGAGCCCAAATTTGTAAAACCTTCTGATAGCATGTGTCTCTGTTTTGAGATCGCACATTGGGTTCTGTTGATAGGTGGTGCATGGTTACAGTCAGGGAGGGAATACTGTCATAGAAGTTAGGTAATAGAGTTTCTGTTTAGGGTGCAAGTAACTCTTTACAAAATGAAGAACGCAAGTGAACCTGAACTAGTGTCATAATTTTAATAAAACAGTTGATCTGTATTTTGAAAAATATCAGGAAATAGCGACAAATGTATTAAAGACTGCTGTTATTCTCTCTCAGTATGTGTCCTGCTTAAACAAATTTTGTTATAATCGTTAAATTATACTTCTTCTATATGCTGTGTATTTTCTTTCTTACTCTTTTATCTGCCTTCCTTTAATGTATCTATTTAATGGTGAGGTACACCAATTTCAAAATGATTTCTCTTAAAAAAAGTCATTCCTGATCCAGCCCCAGGCATAATTGACCACAGAGCCATAATTATTTTATTATTTAAAAACTTATTTGCTTATGTGTTAGTCTTCACTTTTAGATTACATTTATCATAAGGCCAGGACGTTGCCATTTTTCTGCTTCCAATCCCTCTTTATATATCTGTTGAATAAAATAAATTAATTCTAACAGTTTTGTATTACTTTATAACTCATGCGCATACTGTTAATTTATTTCCATTTATTGCTTGACATTCAGTTTTAAGTTTTTTTCTATAGCAAATTCCATATTGTTTTTAATGTCCAATTATACGTTTTTATTTCTGAAACCTTCTTCCCACACCTAAATCTCGTCTCAAGCCTTGTTGGGATCCCCTAGCTGAGTCTACAACCTCATATGGACTGGCTAAGAAATCTGTAAGGCCCCCACACCATGATGAATGCATGTATGCTGATTGAACCCTGACAAAAACACAAGGATTGAAAGTTCTCTGGCTACAAACAGCTGGTAAAGGATTGATATGCAAACACAGAAAGAATGTATGTGAACATGATATGGGCACCAGCTAAGATGTTATCTGATTAAACTTTACTTGCCCTACCCTTGATCCCCCTAGCTTGAACATTAATTTAGACCACCTATTACTAGTTAACTCTGCAGACATGCTTGTCTGCACAGGGCCCCATACTTCCCTTTTCTCCTTAGTCAGCTAGCCTTAGACACTTCGCCAACTTCCTGTTAAGCTTTCTAAATAAAAAGGCAGAGAAGAGAGCCTTTTCCTTCAATAAGAGAGGTCTCTTCCTTCAAGATGGCACCTCTCTCTCCCTCTTGACCAAACTTTTGTGTCTTGAGTAGTTATTCCACACATTTCAGGTGAGTCCCAGCTGGCCTGGAGACTCACAAAGCCTTTTCCCTTAAATTCCAAAAAATAAGAGAAAAATAAGAAAAATTGTTTTTGATAGTGCATGAAAAACAAAACAAAACAAAACATAGAACTCTTTCTTACTGAAAATCTGTAAAAGTTGTTGCATTCATAGACAGTCTGTATTTCCAGTAAGAATTTACTGTTAAGATTATTGGATTCTCATTGTGTGTTTGTATATCACAAGAAGAAAGACATTTCTCTAGTTCATAGTTTCATGGTCGAATCTTGGCTCTAGTTCCCAAATCAGTTTGTCAGCAGCCTGCTGCTTAAACCTAATGCCCTTGCTTCCCATTCATCTTAGTTGAAATAGAATTATTGACAGAAATGATTTCTGGAGGGAAATTAAGAAAAATAATTAATGCGGTACTCCTTACAGTTACTAAATAGCATGTCTATCTTTATTTGTTTTGAGGGAGGTGTAGTAACTGCATTCAATTTAAGTGAATTTGTATAAAATTTGGTACCAGGACTCTCAACTTGGAGACCTTAATAAATACAAGGATGATACTATGTTACATTTAAGCAACTCCAATTAAAAATGAACACCTAATAGGGTACAATTACTTAACAGTTTCCTCATGAGGAAAACTGCCTTTTCTCTTTAGTTTAATTCACTTTGCCCAGAAGAATTTGATGCACAGGATCCAGCAGAAGTAATGCCTGGACTTGAGTTATGATTTTATTACAAAATTATAACCATACATGCTTATAGTTACACACATAATGCCTCTTTTTGTGAGCTGGTAATCCATACCAAATCTTTTATTACAAAAATCATAAGCATGTATGATTATGATTTTGTAATAAAATCATAGCTCAAGTGCAGGCGTTACTTCTGCTGAACCTTGTATATTATTCAGCCTCTTGCTCTAAACAGAGGCAAAATATTTATTTGTTAAAAAGTAAGCACTTTGTCTGTTGAATAGTCCTGTTTCACAGCAGAAAACACTTTTCTTCCTATGGATTTTTGTTCAAATACTTGCTAGCACTTCATTTTTTGTGTATATGTTACTTAGTGACTTCTTTAGCTTCATGTAATCTATCTGCTAAGGTTAAAGGACTAAATATAACCAAATGCATTTAGTTTTAAAATTAACTTTCATTTCTGCTTGTCATAATCCATACATATCATTGAAAAGGTCAGATAGTACTTCAAGGCTTGTAACAAAGCAGTAGCCATCTCCTAGCCCACCATTTCCTTTTATTCCCCTCCAGAGGACTGATGTTCAGTGGGGGTATACCCCAGCATGGTCTTACTCATTGTTTGTGGACAGCAAGTAGTGGATTAATAGGTATCTATATGTTATTGGTTGCTGAATATTTTAAAAGTCAACCTTGTTTCTATCTATTTCCAATTCTCATTCCCCAGAACCAATTACTTTCAATTCTTTTGTGAAGAATTAGAGATAAGTAAGTAATAGAGAGCCACACACAGGAAAATTGAAGCCATTATTATTTGAGAAAAAAGGCAAAAATACAAGAAAGGAAATGCAGTTTCAATAAACTTGGGTCAGCAACTAAAGTTACTTATATAATCATAATAATGTTAAATCTGAATACTGACTTACCTTACAACTATGATATATTAATAGCTATATTGGGAGGATGCAAGAAGGGAAAATGATGTGTTCATGGCCTAAGAGTGTTAAGGTAACATAAAAGTTAGTTAATAGTGTCTAAAGTTGATAAAGCAGCCCTATAAACATCTAACAAATTATTTAGAAGTATGAAAACAAATAACAGAAGAAACATCTAAAGGATTTATTTTTTCTCTACTCAGTTGGTAACACACTTTTTCTATTCCTTTAGTGATTACTCTAGAAATTGGAATTTGCATACTTACCACATTAATATTCAGATACATTTCAACACCTTTGATCTCTCAGAAAATATAAGAAATGTAGAACATTTTATTCCCATTTAACACACCATCCTCAGACTTACCTGTTATTAATTTTATGTATTTTAATTCTATTTTTAACCACAAAATCATTATTGTTTTATGTGGCCATTGCTCATTTTTCACTTGCTTTGGTCTTCATTTCTGGGATTACTGTTCTGTGTATAGTACCTCCTTTACAATTTCTTTTGATGAGGTAGGCGTGCCTTGGATTGAGTAGAAGACGGTGTCATGCTGGACAATGGGAATCTTGTATGCAGAAGGAGTCTTACATGAAAATTTTTAAATAAAATAGAGTTCTTCTGGTTGAATCTGGTTAGCCACCTAGAATCTTAGTCTATGATCTCTGACCCTCTTTCAGCTTCAGTTTTCTCATGGGCAAATTGAAACTGCAACGTTTTGGTCATATTCTCGTCTACAATTCCCAGTTTTTTGACTAAGATCTCTTTTCTCTGTTAATAAATTTATTCATTTGCCATTATTTATAAGTGTAATGACCTGCTATTTGTTGTTGTTGTTTATATATGAGGGCTGTCGGGAAAATATCCAACCATGAAAAAAGAGGTATTTATGTCTGGATTTTTTCCAGACAGACCTTGTATCACTTCTTTATCACCTGTTTCTCCAAATTAGTAGTCACAGGATAAAAAAGGAAAGAGAGTAAAATACCAGATTTAGGATGTGAAGTTTTGCCCAGTGACTTCTACTCTTATCCCAGACTTCATTATTTGTGGAGTTAGGAGATTGGTGGTTAAAATAGGGTCTTGGAACCCCTTTATTTAATTCCCCTCAAGGTTTTGAGGTGCTCGCATAGTAGCACGAAACAATACTAGTATGCCCCTCAACTTCAGGGGGCAGCATTTACGTTGGTTTTTATGTGCATAGTGCCTTCTGGAACTCAAGGAAGTTAAAAAAAATCTATATCCTGGCTTTTGCTACATTTTGAATTATAGCCCTTGGAGTTATGAAACATGGTACCCCTGGTCTGAAGGGAAAATCTATCTGCCCAAAGGTAAAGCCTTGCACAAATCCTTTTCTTAATCATTCCAAGAAAAAAAGCTTCCAGAGGATTGATTGTAAAGAAGGAGCAATGTTTAAAAGGGAAGAGAAGCCAAGAAATTTTGATTGCTGCTTGTAGTTCTGGTTATAAGAGCTCACTTCAGGGAATTATTAAGTGCAAGTTTAATTATATAGCATGGCAGTCTCTTAAAGTCATAGCAGCATCCATAACAATGGGCATATATTACCTGTTGTTATATCTGTTTTCATTGTTGTGAGTTCACCTAGTCCCCAAAGGGGGAACAATACAACGAAATTACTTACCCTCCTCTCCTACCTCTTGTCTAAAGTTTTTTATTTTGTTTGTTTAAACAGAAAAAAAGCATGTACACAGTAGATGATGCAAGCAACTTTATTTTTACTAATAATTTCACGGAAGGGCATTTATTTTGGTGGGAGGGTGGTGGTTCTCTGGCTGGGAATCAAACTCAGGCCACAGCATTGAGAGTACCAAAGCCTAGCCACTACACCACCAAGGAATCCCCTGAAGGGTAATTTTTAAAGGATAGAAAGACATAATCAAATTTCTGTTTTATTTTATTATTATTATTTTTTGTATATAATAAAATTAGAAAAGCAGATATCCTGAAAGGCTATGTTAATGACATCCTTCTTCCTTATTTTATATCTATGCATTTTTTTTTCACAAGTATGAGTCTTTAGAAATACATATAAGGAAAAGGTAACTTTCAGTTTCTTCCAAAGTTATTTTTCCCAGCTTTTAATCCTTATAGGAGAATAAGGCACCTACTTTTCTACCTACTTTCACTGTTGCCACCTATATTTCTATCCCTTTCCATCCTTAATGGTTCCTCATCTGATTTATCATTTACCCATTACTGAGGTGACTTCATTTTCTTAAGTTTACATAATATGTTTTGCCACCCACCTCTTCTGAATCTATACTTATCCATTTTAATGTGAACAGTTTACTATAGTTAAAAATCTCATTCAAGATTTTCTAGTAAACTTAAAAATAGGAAAAACTTACAAACTCTTATTATGGCTAATGTTGGTAAATAAAGTAAAATAGACTTACTACATGGTGAATGTGTACTTAAGTTTGGGGTAAGACAATACATGTTTTGAAGATTAAGTGCTTAAATGTTCTGTGTTAGTTATCTTCATTAGTTTCTTTGAAATGCTTCACAGACTCAAATATATATACAGATATGTAGATTTTCTTCATAAACTTCTTACTGGTTAAAGATTATTTTTAGTGACTGTGTCTAGTTAATCATGTAACCCTTTAGTGGTTGAGTGTGTAGTGAAAATAAAACTGGATTATTTTTTGAACTTACTTGCATTCTTCTTTTTCCAGTAACCCTCAACTTACTTTATATTGTTTTAATGCTCTACATGATCCTGCCATTATGAAATTTAACTTTTTTACTCTTATTAAAATTAATGCAGTCATGTTATAGATGATTTATGTGTCATTTAATGACCAGTAATCTAAATTATATTTCTACCTATTTTTAAGCATTTCCAAATATAGACTATACTTAACATTTTCTTTAAAAGTTTCAATATGGCTTATAGGTAGGCTGACCAGAAATATCATTGTAATGGGGCAGAAAACAATGGTACTGTCTGTTTCAAATGGTATGTCTGATCAGCCTAGTCTCACTGGGCTAAAATCAGGCTGTAAATAGGCTGACCATACATACCATTTGAAATGGGACAATACCGTGTTTTTTTGTTTTTTTTCTGTCCATTTAAAACGGGACATCTGGTCAGCCTATTTATAAGATAGCACTAAAAGGAATTTTGTTTCATAGTGTTAATATATATTTGTTAACTGTGTTCTGATAACTTATTTTCCCCTCCTCAGTTTCTAATAGTCTTCAATTTCCATTTACTGGTCTTTGCAGTTTCAAAGAAACTACTTCTTCCGCTCTGAACTTCAGGAATGGAGTCTGTAGGTAAAATTTTAATTTCCATATTCCTAGCCTAAGTCAGGGGTAGTGTGTGACTTAAGCTGTTCTAGTTATAATAAAGAAAGAAATTCTGCCGAGAATACTGGGATTATGATGCTTGCTCTCTCATTATTGTTGTTTTTGTAAACAAATAATACATAATACACAAAATTATTTGATCTGAAGAGGTAGTGTGGATCATAGTGAGAACCAATACCAAATGTATTAGTAAGCTTGCATTAGGTTATGACATATAACACACATCTCTCAAATACAGTTGCTATAACAATAATGTTATGTTGGTGGATTTTGTTACATGTTAGCTTCAGACCACTGCTGATTATTGACAACTGTTTTCTTTTTCCATGTGTCTTTTTCATTTGAGAATTTAGGCAGAAGATGTCCGTATCTGAACCATGCAGTTCTTTCATGGTATAAATAAGAGAGCTATTATAGTAAGGTAGCTTTACCACTCAAAGCTTCTGCTAGGTCATACTTCACATTCACCCACCTTCCATTCATTAGCCAAAGCAAATCACACAGCTAAGCCCAAGATTAACAGGGCAGTGTAAGTATGAAGTTAATGAGTAAACTCACTTTGCCTTTATGTCTAGCTGGTATGACTTTCTGGAATTTTGTACTTACCAAGAGATAATGGTTATTAAAAAAAGTAAAGTACAGTTAAATGTTATTAAAAGTTAAATTTTAGTTTTAATTACGGGGAGAAAAATGATGTCGTTTTAAATAATGATTTGTGTTTTGTTTTAATGAGAGAAGTATGCGTTAAGGAGTTCTATAACATCCAGTGGAACTTCTCTAAATTTACCAAATGTTTCTCCAGATGTCTCTAAGTGTCAAATTAAACTTGCAAATTATTTTGCTTCATGTGGGGTTTTTAATTGAAGAATCACTCATTTTCTTCTTTCTTCAAAATTTCTGACATTTGGTAGTTGATAATATTATAGAGGAAAACTTACTTTCAATAAATTTATGTACTTGTCTTTCAGTAGAATAATGCTGTTGCAACTTGTAACATGTACAACTGATGGTGAATAGCACCTATTTAAAATAATACTTCCACGTTTCTTTATCAAGAGATTATGTGAATACAATCTTTACTTTTTTAGTTGAATATATTTTTTTTCTTAAAATGAAAAGAAAATTGCAATTCAAATATAAAATTCTTAATATTCAAGTCCATAATTCTTGTTTGTTTATATATAAATTCCTGAATCAAATTCACCAAATATATGTCTGAAAATTTTGTTATACTAGTTAGTGACAGAAGTAGTGGAGATGTTTTTATTGTTTTATGTATTAGTTCCAAAAAATAACAGTTATATAATCAGATGATAGAAGATTTGGAAATAGGTAGAAGGAGAGAAAATCAAGGAACTAACCAGGAAATGGAGGTACAAATGGAAATCATGTATCTGTGCATCACATGGTCATAGTACCCTTTTTAAGAAAATAATAACCCAAAGCTAGAAACAGTGAAAGTGTGCATCAATACTAGAATGTTGAAATTTTTGGCATATTCATAAATATAATACTATATGATACATACCCTATTATGGAAGAACATATGCATCAAGTGAAAAAATAATTTACGGGATAAGTACAATATGATTTAAATTTTATACAGTTGAGAATCTGGAAAAAAAAATCAAACTATACTTAGAGATTTATAAATAGCAAAATATAAGAATTAGTTATTCATACAAATCAGAATAATAGTTATTTCTAGTGGGAAGAGAGAGAACTATAATGAAGAAGGACGCACAGTGGACTTCTAAGACAATGACAATATTCTGTTTCTAAAACCTGAGTCGGTTACAGTTATTTTTGTAATTGTATGTTTCATATACATTTCTTGTATTTTAAAATTAGTAATTAAAAACATTAAATATCGAGATATGGAGGAAAATACAATAATTTCTTTATGCTCCTCTCACCTTTTCTTTATCTAGTACTTGTAGTTCCTGGTAGATATAGAAAGATTATGAGTTGTAGTGAAGGAAAGTGGTTTAAGTTAGGGAATGGTTCAGCTAAGATATCTCCAGAGGGTCTTCAACTCAGTTAAGAAATATGTAGCTGAAATCCTCAGTCTCTAACTTGAGAGAACACATGTGAGAGGCATACAGCAAGACTGAAGTAATAATGCTTATACAAGAAAAAGTAAAGAAAGGTATTGAGAAGGATGCATATTCTACTGTTGTTGGATGGAATAGTCTATAAATGTTAGTTTGATCCAATATGTTGGTGACATTGTTCAGTTCTTGTATGTCCTTACTGAAATTTAGCCAATATAGCACTGAGAGAGAAGTGTTAAAATCTCCAACTGTAATTATAGATTTATCTAGTTTTCTTATAATTCTGTGAGTTATCACTTCATGTATTTTGCAGTTCTGTTGTTAGGTGCATAAAAGTTTAGGCTTGGTGTATCTTCTTAGTGAAGTAAAACTTTTTATTATTATGTAATGCCTCTCTTTGTCATTGGAAACTTCTTTGCTCTAAAGATTGCTTTGTGAGATTTTAATATAGTCATTTCAATGACCTTTGATTAGTGTTTGCTATATCTTTGTTCATTCTTTTACTTATAACCCACCTGTTATTATATATGAAGTGAGTTTTTAATAGAATATAGAGTCATGTTTCTGTAATCATTCTGACAATCTCTTTAAACTGTATGTTTAGATTATTTAAATGTAATGTGATTTTTGTTATATTTGACTTAGGTCTATCACTTTATTATTTGTTTCGTTTGTTCCTGCTGTTTTTCAGTCCTCTGTTTTACCTTTCTTGACTCCTTTGGGTTATTTGAACTTTTTTTAGCATTTGTTTTTATTTATCTTTTATGATTTGACTGTGTATCTCTTTGCATTTTTTTAGTGGTTACTCTAGTGATTACAAAATACCTAACTTTTTATTTTATGTAGAATCAGTATTTTACTATAGTTGATCCTTGAACAATGCAGGAGTTAAGGGCACTGACAATTTGCCCCCACCCTCCCACATGCAGTAAAAAAGTCTGAGCATAACTTTTGCATACCCAAAAACTTAAGTTGTCCTTCAATGTCCATGGGGGAATGGTTCTAGGCCCCTCATGGA